>VYZQ01061113.1:14778-49243 GCA_013400655.1 Mystacornis crossleyi
CTCTCGGGCAGTTGTTCTAGGGCTGTTCCTGGGGGCAGTCGCCGTTGGAGTCCATGCCGGGCTCCAGCCATGTGCATCTGGGACAATAAAATCTGAAAACATCTATCAGATATCATCTCCTTGATTCTTCCATGGGCCAAAGCTGTCTCCCAGGGAAGGTTGCAGCCACCCCACTGCAACATTCTCTTTCAATCGTTTTTTCTTCATCTGTCTTGCTGAAAACCTAATGGTAGCCTAGGGGGTTTTTTGAGGGTTGTGGACTTTTTTTTTTTTTTTTGGTGGGGGTGGGTAAAGGTGGAGATGTCTTGTTTACTGTGTTTAAAATATTTACATCATTACCCTTTTTGCATCTTGTCAAGTTTGTTATAAGAAGCATTTTTGAAACATCTCAAAACTTGTCCCTGGTTGACTCTGCTTTGCTTTCCTTGCAACAGAATGTCTGTTTAAAAGCGGGGAAAGTATTCCACAAATATGGCAAACGAGTTCATGTACATTTGAATAGGTTCCATTTGAAATATGTATTTGCAAGACATACTCAAATTAAATTTGACCTCAAAGCTGAAAGTTTGTGTATCAGTATTTACAGATGGCTACAGGCTTTGTCAGGTGGCAGAAAGGTACTTGAGGGACTACTTAAAAATCCATTTCATCAGCAGTTTTCTGAGGCCTTATTCTATAGCACTCTCTTCATAGAAACTGTGTATCTTCCTCTAGGCACAGAGCTCTTTGCCCTAACAGTCTTCTACATCAATTATATATCAACCCCTCTATGGCCTTTGCTTGTGAAGCAATTAGGAATGCTACAGATACCTAATGCCTCACATAAAGTCATAGGGAGGGGCAGAAAAGTTAAATCAACAGACAACAAGCCATACTTTTCAGCTTGTCAGTATTCACAGATCTTAATCCCGGTTGTAAACCTGAAATTCCCTTCTACTACCTTGTGATCCAAAGTCTGATGCATCGTCAGCTAGTACTGGGAAGCCATCATTTAGTAAAAATGAGAATAGTTTGGGCTTCTGTCGTGTTAATGGGACACATGGTTCTGTCTTAGGGCTTTGGGACTAGAACAGTAGAGAGTGCTTTAATACATAACACCTGTGTCACTGTAGAGTAGCTGAATGCACAATCATATTAGTATTTGAGTGTCTTCTCTGAAATTAACTTGATAAATATCTGCCAAATCAAATTTCACCTTTTGTTACTTCTACATACACCATGAGTTTTTAAAACATCTCTCCCTTCTTACTTACTGGGGTGGATCTGTATGTTAAATCTCAGCCTGTGTGATTCAATAAATACATTTATGAGCAGTGAATTTTGGTGTAAAATCTTATCAGCTCCATGTCTTTTACTGAGGTGACTTAGTGTGGCGGTGGTCAGGGCAGACAAAAGAACGCCACAACACTACATCTCGATCGTGCAAAAGTCAGAAGCAGTTTTTTATTACAATCACCAAGGCCTTTTTATACAGGTTCAACTTCCCGATACACAATTACACAATTTCTTATTAATAGCGCTATCTGTATCACAAGGCAAGCAGACATACACGTGATTACTATATTTGGCTGCTTTCTTTGCTCTCTAGACTTTCCTTTCCTGCAGATGCATCTTGGCTTCCCACAACTTCCTCCTTGCTGCTTGTTTAAGCTTTTCAGTGGCTATCTTAGCTAGTTTCTTTCTGCTGATTCACAGTAACTTGCTCCTGCTACGTCGTTCCTTGTCACATCTTACACGTCTCTGAGGTACACAATTATTGTTTCCAGATCAGAGAGGGATTCTGCAAGGCCATCAGAAAAGCCGGTGGTCATCACAACTTAGCTTGAATGTATATTTAGCACTATAAATAAATTAAGTGTATAGATATAAATGGGAAACGAAAAAGAAAAATCAAACTGTTTCCCTTTAGAAGAACAGCATAATCCCTTGCTCCTAAAAATCAATTTTTATGGGGTTTTCATTTTGATACAACAAGGTCAGTTAGACATAATAATCTTTAGCTTCCAACTCAGTAGTATCTGCTGTAGTGAAATAAAACCTGCAAACTCTTGTTTTATGCTGAAGGTGAAACTGAATTTCCATAATGATGCCTTGAGGGCTAAATGTTCTGAACCAAGCGCAGTGAACTGCATTGGTGGATCAATGGACAGGATTTCTTGGGAGTCCTTCTGTTTTACAGTGGCAATTTTAGTGGTTTTGATGACAGTGGCAGTGGGGGAGCTGGCTGCTCTGTAGGGTGCAGCCACATTTTCAACAGTGTCCTCAAGCAGAGCTTGTGCAGCATGAATGCAACTCAAGAATGTTTGCCAGGGCATAGGGGGAATAAAGGTGAGAAGAGGAAGGCCCTGTCTGAGCAGTCATCAGTGTCACTACCTGGATATTTGCCTCAGCAAGAGGTGGTGGTTACTTAGAAGCTATGAACTGCTCTAAAGTAGGTCTCCACAGCCAGCCTTCCTATCCCTTACCTCCGTCCCCTGGATTTAGGCTAATCCAAATGTGGTCCCACACTATACAGCAAGGACAGCCAGGTAAATTATGCACCCATTCCTCCTGACTGTTCAGAGTACCTGTGCTTCCTGGTAGTTGGAGAGACAGAAGGACATTGTCACACAAATGTTTCCAACAAAGCTTTGGCCTTGGCCCTTTATTACTAGAACACGGTGATGCATAATGGCCCAGAAGCTTTTGACCTTGACTACCAATTCTGAGTACCACCTGGAAACAAGTCTCCAGCAGTAAAACATGGTTGGATGCTTTTAAAAAGCAATTGCACTTAGGTTTATCATCACCTGAGTTCTGATACAATACAAGAAAGAAAAAAACTGAAGCCTGTTATTAAAATACAGTTAAAAATAACTGAGGATGAAGACTAAAGGTTGAATCAAGTGCACTGTAGCTGGGGTGGCATCAGTCTTTTTCAGTTCCTTAGTGGCAGGCATCTTGAAAGAATCTACAAAATAGAATTCATTTGGTTTGCTTTTAAAGCTTATTGCTATTCTTAGTTTTTTTTATGTTGGTTACATCAGTTGTGCTCTAGGTACTTCACTAATGTGTGATCAAATAGAATGAGATTGTGTGCATCCATACTGAATTTTGGAGAAAAGAATATTTTCCTAAGGCAGCCGAAAAAGAAACCAAGTGGAATAAAATAGAATAAAATGTCAGAAGACACAACAAGCTGGAGGAACAATGGCTACTCTTACTTAGGCTCTGTAGTTCTTATTCATCTGAGAAAATAAGTCTGCATGTTGTCTATGTATGTGGAGATTCTTCACTATGGATGAAGGCTGCAAAACTAACATTAACACAAAGAAAGAAAACTTAATCAGTCAAATGAGATCCAGAGATTTACTTTGAAAAAGAAAAAATAATACAAAAACATAATAATGGAACACATTAACAAAAGAAATAAAGTTGTGAACAGGAAAGAGATTATAGACACTTATAAATAAGCAATGGACAGAGGAAATGGAAAACTCATCAGTATATTTTCCTGGAAGATAAGGCAAATTAAGTTGCAGTAAATCCCCCCAAATGTACAGCTTTGAAAGAGAAAAAAATTTCCTTTTAATAGAGTTGAATGGCATCACATTAGAAAAATGGGGAGGCAACAAATTCGTTTGGTCCTATCTGCCATGAGACAATGGATTAAATACAACAGTGTGAATGCAGTAAATAAGAAACCTACCTAACTAGAGTGGAACCTACTGGCTTCAGTTTCCAAGGGAAAATAAAAGTTTCATGCTGTTTCTGCCAGCATTTGAGCATTTGGATACAGTGCAAAAGCACTTCCAGTAACAGTAAATTGGCAATGCAAATGAGAAAAAAATGAATATGCTGCTCTATTATAAAAATTTCCTTTTTATTTTTTAAAATGTGAGGCATCACAGGCTTATGTCCATCAGCTGATAATGAACTGAAAAGTAATAGATGAGTTACAAGAAGAAGGAAAAAGATCAAAAACCCTAGCCTTGTACTGACAGTGAAATAAGTGGTTGTTTTAGGGCAGCTGTACGAGAGGCTATTCACAGTTCTCCACTGAGTTTTGCTGTATTCATACTTAAAGTAGAGCATGAACAGCAGACTAACATTGTAACAAACTAATCAAATTATTGCTGGTGGAAGCTGATCCTGGCACATTAAGTAATCTCCTTTTTTTCTTACGATACTTGTCACTTCAGGGATTTTCTGATTAGTATAAGGAAACAACTTACAAAATCCATTCCTATTCATGGTACTTCTAGATGTTGTACTTCAAGAATTGGACAAATGGGGCAGTAATCTTCTGTAAATTACATTTTTCAGTGCAGAAATGAAAAATACCATTAACATAATGTAACCAACTGTCTTAAGGTTTGTATTGCTGATCCCTTTCAGGGTTCAGCACTAATACAACCTCCTTATATTCAATCCAAAATACTTTTATCTTCTTTATTTTGGCAGTACTTAGGTTTAGTAAGGTACATACAATTTTCCTTCTGCTCATATCCTAGTAATCCCTGACGCTAAGATCAGAGACCATTGAACTGACTTCCTGGAGCCCCAGTCCTCTCAGTAGACAGCAATAATGATCCTGCCCACCAGACAATACTGTTTTAAGATGCTTTGGTATACTGGGAGTGAAAAATTGTTATTTTTCAATTTACTGATTAATCATTGAAACTCTGGTGTTATCCTGTACCTAACCAGAAGTGGTAATAGTTTCCAAAGCTGAAATCCAGCTGTGCTGCAGTTGTTCAAAATTGGTATTTTTTTGATCAGCTTTCCAAATAACATTGTTCTCTTGAACTGTGGAGAGACTCTAACCAGAAGATTTGTCCAGTGATAACAGGGGTCTGACTCATGTTACTGAATTTAAATCCAAATGTTGATCAAGTTCTAAATTTGGCCTCTTATACCAGTTTCAAAACTGGTATTTTATTTCAGTTGCATTAACTTTTAAGTGGTGTAACACTGAAAATATCAAAGGAACTGCTCTTCCTTCACACCAGTAGGAGGGAAGAGAGCACTACCATCTACTCTTGCTTTTTAGAGTATACCACTTGCTTTTTTAGAATCATGTACTCAGTCTGTATTTCTAACTATAATGTTTTATCCTTTACTAAGCCACTGGAAGTGTTAACATTGAAAATATGCTTTAAATATAAAGATACAACAGAGCTCAGTATGACTTTCTCCTAGCATGAAGTAATTTTTCATCACTTGGGAGTATATCTTCTTGCATAATAAAAGCAGATAATGCATTGATGTTTAAGGGTATTCTTGAAGAGCTAGAGTAGAGTATTTTGATGTGGCTTTATTGCACTGAAGTGCCTGTGGTTTAGATGATTTCCAAGGAATTTCAAAGCAAACAAGTAGGCAAACTCAACTCCTGAATAATTTGGTTTGAATCCAAGCTTCTTTGAAAAACAGATGTGAGGTGATACTAATCTTAATGGTTTACAGCAGATGACTGAAATAGGCATTGTCTAGTACAAAACATAGGAGGCTTAACCTGTGAGATGGGATGATGCAAGAGTTCCAATCTGCATGTGAGGTTTTTCATTTTTATCAGTTCTATGATGCTCCTACCCATGCCTAGCTTGCTCCCTCCTTGGGTTGCTCCTCCCAGCCCTTTTTGTTGTACTATAGACGGAGAAAGAGGTGCAGACCCTACTTAGAGAGTTATCCTGTTCTCCTGGACAATTCAGAGGTGTGCTTACAAGCTTCAGGCCATCATAGGAGCTGCAGCCAGTACAAGTGGTTCCTGCAGCCAGCACCTGCCTGGGGCCTGTGTGCTGCGCTTATCCCAGCTGGGCACCATGGTGGAATCCAGGCTGTGGATGCCAGGGGCTTGGTGAGCAGAGGCAGCTGGGAGAGGCCCTGGCAGGAGTCTCCCATACGCCCAGGAGCCACCGCAGCCTTCTGGACCTCCCTGCCTTGATCTCTCAGCCCTCCTCAGTACCCATCTCCAGCCCTATCCCCATTTCTTCAGCAGGAAGGCAGGAAGGGAGAACACAACCCCATCAGCCTGCAGGTATCTGCTGGCCCCATCAGGGGTTTTGAAACATGTAGAACAGTCGTACAAGAACCTGAAGAGCTGCCTTGGATATAAGACTGGTTTACAGAACTTATAGCTTTCTTCTATGTATAAAGTAGTAAATAATCAAATATCTTCAGTAATGGAAAATTATTTTCCTAAAAGTGCTTTGACTAAAGTTACCATTGCTATTTGCTTTATAGCTTTTCCTTTGCATGTTGTTTGATCTGTGGAGCTGACTTTAAATGTCTTTATCATTTAGTCCATAATTTCTTCAACTTAAAAGACATGTTATGCATCTCAATATAATTTGTAAAGCAGTCATTCAGTCTCTCTCTTTTCTCAGTTAATTAATCAGCTCAGAGTGACCTTTCAAAGGTATCCAGGAATCCCAAAAATCCAGCAATTCTCTGAGAGGCAAAAATAGCTTCTATATCCTGGTGATACAATCTCCTTGTAGCAGTTATACAGGCCACTGGGATTACTTACTTTCTTATAATTAATCTTATGCTTAAATACTTTGTTAGTGAATGTGCAGAATATGTCTTCCACATTCATATTGCTTACTTTTCTGGTGGTAATTAAAGATTCCTAATCTTACTAATAAACTCTTCCTTTGACAGTTTTTCAGAAGAGAGAATCCTTACCTTTGGACTTGGATATTTTTATTTAAGTAAATAGCTTTTTCTAAGACTTTTCTGTCAGGACATACCATAACTACTTGTTTAGGAATACTCAAGGATGAGAGATTAAGAAAAAATGTAAGGGAAGCAAACATGGGTTTGTGGTTCAGAATATGGAGTAATCCTGCTATATAAATAGATAGCAAATCTGGTAAGAATATGAAATCTTCAGCCATTTCACCCCCAGTACTCTTCAAACAGCAACCAAAGAAGAGAAAACTGCCTTGCTGTTTCTCAAGATTACTTTTTATTTAAATGTACAGTAGTTTGCTGAGTAACTCTGTCACTGTCAGAAGACTGTAGATGAATGGAGTTGAGAGAAATAAAACCACTTAGCTAATATTCTTTTGAGATGCACAGGAACCTGACAGGATCCTGCAGCCCGAGCTGGTGAGGCTGACATGAGGGCATTACCAGAGCCACCGTGCCAGATTTAAATGGCTCCAGGGAGCAGAAACCACACAGAATGCAGCAGACAGTCCTGGTGAGCAACAAGCTGTGCATGATCCAGCAGTGTGTCCTGAAGGCTGAGAAGGCCCATGGGATCCTGGGGTGCCTTAGGAAAAGCCTTGCCAGCAGGGCAAGGGAGGTGATCCTGCCCTTCCTCTCAGCCCCTGTGAAGCCACATATGGAGGGCTGTGTCCGGTTTTGGGCTCCTCAGTACAAGAGACACATGCAGCTCCCAGAGTGGGTCCAGTAGAGGGTGACAAAGTTGATTAAGAGACAGGAGCATCTCTCTCACAAGGAAATGCTGAAGGGAGTTGGGCTTGTCCAGCCTTCAGAAGAGGCAACTGAAAGGGGATCTCTTCAATGGATATAACTATCTGAAGGGAGAGTGTCAAGAAGTGTCAAGGAGATGTAGCCGAGCTCTTCTCAATGATCCCAAGCAATAAGACAAGGGTCAATGGGCAGAACAGGATGTTCTACCTGAATATAAGGACAAAGTTCTTTATTGTACGGGTACCTGTGCATTGGAGCAGCTTTCCCAGAGAGGTGGTGGGATCTCCCTCACTGGAGATATTCAAGGACGATCTGGACACAATCCTGTGCCATGTGCTCTGGGATGACCCTGCTTGAGCTGGGAGGTTGGACCAGATGACCCACTGTGGTCCCTTCCAGCCTGACCCAGTCTGTGATTCTGTGTTGCATTTCTGTACTGTTCTCCAAATTCAGAATTAACAGTGAGTCATGAAAATTTATCTTATTTGTCTCTCACTTCCACAATATGTTTGAATTTCCATTAGGCTTTGGCAACATATTCTTAAACGTAGCACATACTTTGCGCAGCAATTATGATGATAAATTCTTTGTAGGGGGAATCTGCAGGATGAGACATAGTGTGAGACTGCTTATGAATCTGCTGGCAAACAGGCAGGACTCTTCCCTGTTTCTCACAGAGCTGTCAAAGAAACAATTAATGTGTTAGTGTGATCTTACACTGTAAAGTGTCTTATGCTGCTGGCAATAATTATGTGCCTCCGCTGAGTAATTTTTTTTTTCTAAAGAGAATGAGATACCAGATAAATCATAGCCAGTGAAATCAATAGCTTTTTATGCAAGGCCTGAAAGGGCATTTTCTTATGTTTTCCCTCTTCTGTGGAGAACAGTCATTAGAGTAGCTGAAATACGTCTGTAATAAATGCATTCTTCTGTAGTTTTGATATGGGAAACAGTCTTAGGCTTTGCTAAAAGCAGGTCTGCTTTTCCTATTCCTATTTTACCAGATTTCTTTTACCTTGCTTTAGGAAGCATAACCTCCCAGGAAACATGGCTGATATATAGAGATGCATGAAACTTGGGAGCCATTATAACATATTCAAGGACAGAATAACCATACTGATGCTAACTTTTCGTGACACAGCTCCTGTGCTCTGCATGCTAACAAGACAGCACTATAAAATGTTTGAAGACAACCCACACTATTGTTTCATACCTAGATGGAGAAAGGAAGCATGATTTTCCTCTGAAATTTACTGATCCGATCATGTAATAAGTTCTCCTGTGCTATTTAAACTGTGTAAGTAGTTAAAAATATTTCTCAATCTCTGAATTAAATTTAAATATCAAATGCATACAATATGGCATTTTTTGGTAGACTTAACATAATGAGTAGTTTCAAAGATGTGATGTTTGATGAGAAATTTGGATGAGCAGTTCAGCAGCCATTATCTCCAGTGAGCTCTGTCAGACGACTGAGGATGTGTTAGAGTAACTTAAGGTATTGTGGTGCTTTTCCTTGCAAATATGACAATGGTAGTAATGCAGTCACAAAGCCTGAGAAACCATGATGACTGGACATAGCTTAGGGTTTATCTTGTAGTTATTTAGCATTTCTAGAACTAGAATTTTATTGATGTGTTTGCTAATAACTAGGATAATAACCTGACTTTTTCAGATTAATCTGATATCAGAATACTGATACATTTACAGAAGAAACTGAATATCTAATAAACTGATGTTACAAAGCATGACCAGAAAGGCACCAGAGGTCTTTGGGTTAATCCCCTGGTGTTGCAAATTAATCATGCTTTGCGTCTAAATCCTCTCTAAATTAATTTTTATATCTATATCCTTCTACTACTGTTCAGAGTTCTTCCATTTTGAACAGCGAGATTGCAAATTCTAAATACAATTCTTCTAAATGTACAATTCAGAATTCTTCTAAATACAATTCCATTCCCAGAAATCTGTTTTCCAAAGCCTACCACCTTGCAGTTCTAGCCCTCCTCTACTTGAGTGTAATGAGACCTATTCAGTTTTACTAACTGCCTCTGTCAGTCATATTTCCTTATAGTAATTATGGAAGACACTGGTTAGTTTTGGATATTTGGTTTAAAAAAAGGAACAGTTTTCAAAGTTTTATTTTCAAAGATTCCTACATATTTTCTGAGAAGGACAGCTGAGTACAGCAGAGATGCAAAGCAGTGACCTCTGCCGAGAGGAAAAACAAACAGAAATTAATTCCTGATACACCTGGAGAAGATCATCAGTGTGCGTCTTTGATCTACTCACAGTGTTCATCTCTTTTTGTCTGCTGGAGTTGTCTTGGAGAATTGACTTGATTCATTTGAGGTATAGAGGGAAGATGCAGTATTGAGTAGGACAACTAAGGACAGAAATGCTTGTGTCTTACTGTTCATGGTACAAAAACCCCCCAAATAAAAATAAATAGTTTCTATAAAAGTCTTCTTTCAAGCATTAGTTTTGCCTTTCCCATGAAACCTTACCTAAATGATCAGATAAAAAGATAACACATCACTGGCACCGTTCACTTTTGTTGTTTTCTTTTTATGTAATAAAGATGAGTTAGAATGAGCAGTCTTCTGCTGTTCCTGAACCATGCTTAGAGTAATTTGTCTTCTGAGGCTTGTGACTAATGGCTTAAACATGACAAAATTCACAAGTGTTTATTTCCATTTTGCAGATTTATAAGGGAACTAAATCTGTTCTATGTAAACAAAACAAGATGAAATCCATGTTTATGACCTATGTATAAAAAATGTAAGGAGAAGAAAAAAGAGGAAAGAAATCTAATAAAATTGTTTTGGGCCATAGCACTTTCACTTTGAAGACAGGCATAAAGTCTGGAAGTTAAAAGCTTGCCTCAGGCGTAGTGCAGAATATCATGAGGCAAATTCAGAAGCTGGAAGCCTCAATCCTGGATCTTTTTGATGCGTGGAGTCAGTCTAATATGTCAGTAGTGCCCTCTTTCCCAACAAAGTAAGTTGTATTGAACACAGGTTAACTGAGAATGGTATCCATTTTCATGTATCTTGAGCTTTCCCAAGATAGAAGAAAGCTTAAATAAGGAAATTCAGAGTAAGAACACTAGCAGAACACCAGCAGAATATGAACTGAGGAAAACCAGTCACCACTCATCACTGTTTCAGCTGCTTTAGTCATTAAGTCTAAAGAAAGTATTAAATGATAAAAAAGGAATACTTTTGGAACAATAACGGGGACACAGGTATTCCCAAATAATTTTGGAATAAGGATGAATGTATATTTTATACTGTAAGAAAGTCATCCCAGATTTAAAAATCACAGAAGTAATGATCTTTATGGCTCAGGCTTAGCTTAATACAAACTAATTGCACAGTATTAAACATATTATGTCAACACCTCTTTTTCAGTTTTCCAGCACTCTTTGAAGCTTTTTTGTTGGTGCCCTTTTCCTAAACCATAATACAAATTAATAAAATATCTTTGACCTTGAATTCAAATTCATTTTGGTTATTTCTTAATTAAACAAGCGAATAGCAAATATGCCCTATCTCTTCAAAATATAAGCCAGCTAGCTCTTTTCTATAGAATGAGTGTCTCCCATTCCTTGTCATGAATACAAATTTCGGGCTGTATTCTATTAATCCATTGACAGTAAAATTTGAAATGAATGTGTACTTTGGAAAGTAAGAGAATTTTTATTCTGAATGATAGGAGAAAGAAGTACACTGTCCTTGAAACAGCAAGTGCTAGTCATTGGAGCGTGTGAAATCCCAGATGGGAATACTATAGAATCTCTTTTGTTTCACCTCTGAACAATCACTACATTGTAATCAAATGCCTTAATTGATCATGTTTATTACAAGTAAATATTTGATCTGTCTAAACTGTTGATCTGCTGAAGTATAATAGTTCAAAGCAGAATGCAGCTGAAGTTTCCTTTCACAAAGCTAACCCACTGAGTAATCATTTCTTAATATATCCTGGGGACTTAACAACGTATTTGATCCATTTTCTTTATATTGCATCACAAACCATTCTAACAGTTCTTTAGCAGCAAAATAATAGCAGTGATTTAATCTTATGTAAGTTGTGAAGCTGAATGGGAAGGTAATGTGTCTTCTGTCCTCCACAGAGAAAACCTCTGCATGTTAACTCTAGTTGTGATTTTTCTCTTCGAGTGTAATATAATTAATTTCACAATTGTTTTCTTCATCTTATTAATAGCAGTGCAGATAATTGGTGTGTTTGTTCTTGTTTATAAATTTCAAAAATGCATATGCTATCCTTATGAGAGAAAGGTAACATTATAACAAATTGATTCAGAATGAGAGCTGTAACAGAACCAAAAAATGGTGATATTTTTTTTTCTTGTAAGGTAGTGGGAAGAAATAATGACTTTTGTTACTCTTCTTGGCTAGGGGTCTGGCGGTTGAAAGCATTTTGTGTTTGTTTGTTATAGAATTCATTATCAGAGCTTTGCAATCTTAAATTAATCTCCATAAGCCTGATGATAATTACTGTGGCAGGTTTGTGGGTGTAGAGAAAATGAGGCAGAGCACTTGATCCGACTTCCATGGTTGCTAGGGCAAGAATCTCATTTTCCCTAGAATGTGATTCTGTGAAAGTAAAACTGTGCATAATTGCGTTTTAACGACAATGCAAGCAAGCAGTTCACCTGAAGGTACTGGAAGGGTTGTTGCTGTCCGTTCTCTATTTCACGTAGCCCCTCCCAACGGAGGTCAGCCAGCTCCAACAACTGTTGCTGCACAGCCTCTACAGTTCTTTGGTACCTGTTCTTACTAATGCTTAAAAACCCCCAAGCAAACAATGAACAAAACCAAACAAAACCACAAAACCACTCAAAAAGCAGCAAAAAAACCCCCTATGCATGTTGCCTGCTGACCACTGACTGGGGAAAAAAAGCCCCATACATATTCCCTGAGGAACATTTCTGAAAGCTTGTTTGAAAGAAGATTTTGATGGATACACCAGCATTTCATGGATACCCTGTCAATGGATACTGCAGCAGGAGTAGTTACGTGTAGTTACTGGTTTTCAGTGAATAAATATCAATTTTCATGTCCATTATGAGGTTTTGCAAGCATAATGTGTGCAAAAGCATTTATGTCAGGCACAGTGAGTATGCCTATAAATCTTGAAAGCAAATGTTAAGAACAAAGACATGTTTGAAGTTCTGAGTACATAGGGAAACAAGTTGCTTAATGAGCAACACAGGGCTTCAATGCTTGCAACACTATTTCCTTTAGGTTTTTGTTCTGCTGTTGTCAAAGTGTTTGAACTTTTCAGATGCTATCCTAAGTGAAATAGCTGCCATTTCTAACAGATCTGTTTTCCCTTTCTTTCATCTCACTCTTGGAAGGAAGAAGGGGGATTAGCTGTGCATTTTAACATTTTTTTATCTGTAACTGAACATGAGCAGTTCCTCCATGATACAGAGTTTGTGGATATTCAATTAATCTTCCTTCCCAGATGATCATCTCTGTCCCTGCGCTGTGCCCTCCATTCCGAAGGTGGAATTGTTTTTGGGGCTGTAATATGATCTGAAGGAGAGAATAAGCATGAGTTAAAAAAGAAAAATACTGTTGAAATGTAGATAAGTTCCCATATTGCATAATGGTGAGTTCTCCTACTATACAGATAAATTAATATAATTGAAGGACAAGAAACTATGTGACAAAGTACATGTTTCTGTCAGGGTGGTTTCACTCTTAAATGTTTGTTTCACTGTAAAACTGTCATCTTGCAGAAAGAGTCGCCAGGGTTCTGCATATCCATGCTCTGTGACCACTATGACTACACAAACAAGGGGATATCCCATCACCACTTTTTCAATGAATAGATTTCTGATAAAAAATGTGAATGCAGACAAAAGTAATCTTACATTTACCTTTAAGTTTAATAAGGATTTGCAGCCATTGAATATATATGAAACAAATTTATGAATGTAGCAATGTATAAATATTATACAGCTTGTGTTAAAAAAAATATTTCTGAATTCATTGTTGCCATTTTTATCAAGCTGAAATTGGCAGACCGTGTGAGAGGAAATTACAGGGAACAATAAGTATTATAATGAAAACATGGGTAAGGATCATTGTAATATTCTAATTAAAAATATGTGATGACATTGAAACTTTTCTAGAATGAAAGCCTACTGTAAAATGGAAAACATGACAAAATTCTTTGAAATAAACATAGTTGAGTCTTTTTTTTTTTTTTAATGGACTTGTCCAGAGCATAATAGCTGATTTAATTAAATTAAATTCTGGAGCATATATAACCATAATAATTTCAAGCTGAGCAACAAAATTAAATGTCATAAATAATTTATTCAACTACGTGTGTTTGAAGTGTGAAAGTCCAGCATATTTGTAAAAAGACAGAAATCACGTCATAATAGTTTTAGGTGACTAAATATTCTACTGGTTGTTAAGGAGCTCTTGAGACTTAAATAAGAATTTTTAGCACTCTGAAAGAAATTAGAATACTGAGCCCTTAGAAAGTCTTAAGCTAAGATGTGTAAGTGTGCAAGGATCTTAAATGCATTATGATGTGTTTCACAAACAAACAATGCAGCATTCAGAATCCTGAACAATAAGCTTCCCAGAAATAAATGAATTGATGAAAAAGTAAAATAGCCACGACTAAATTTTCTTACTTTTGGCTAAGAATTTTCAGGTTAAAGCAGATCAAGATGTGCAGTAAGATGCCAGAGCATCATGGCAGGTCTGGAACTGTTTCACAGGGCAACGGCAGAAACATCTGAAAAATCTGGTGTAGTCATTGGGCCATTCTTCCTTGTCTGGTGGGATACTATCGAGAGAACAGATAAGTGACATGTTAACTATTTCATTCTTGCTAGATAACACATTTTGTTGAAGAATTCTCCATTGATCTATTCTTCCTTTTCTCTATATATTGTCAGTCTTCAAAGAAAATGACAGACTAAATTCAGCAGATTATCTCTCACGTGGCCAAAGAAGTTAGCATGTTCTATTAAATACCATGGTCTACACCACAACCATTTAATTTTTGTCAGGCCCTAGATATCAGCTTTGAATTGACATTAGGTATTTTAGAGTTTTTAACCTTAACATTTCCCATCCTCCAGCTCTTTTTTAGCTCTTGTTTTGTATGTGATAAACTGTAAAATACTGCAGAAGGCTGCATGAAAGCAAAAGTGAGTATATGACATTTGACCTGAAGTCCTGCAACTATTGTTAAAAAGTCAGTGCTGTGATGCGGCTGTTCCATTGTGCTTTCCACAGTTCATTTGGCCTCATGACATGCTCAAATTGAGCAAACCCTTCCTGAAGTGTCGCTCTTACTCCCTTGAAATCTCTGGCAGCCAGGCTCATAGTAGTTAGTATCTCCCTTCAAGTGTGCGAAATAGATAGCAGAGGATATTTTTAAAGATAAGGAGCTTCTGGAAATAAGCGCCATATCATCCCAACATCAGGCCTCAGCTGGTCAGGGAACTAAGGGTGTGCTATAATAGGGAGAAGACGTGTTTCCTTGATCATGGGAAACAGAATGAAGGCATATGGGTTCTCTCTCCACATCTTTCAAAACTGTTCAAGGAACTGTAGAGGTGACCTAATGCTTTCAGTTCCCTACTGTCTCCCTTGATATGATTAACCACCTTTCCAAATCTCCTTATCTCATGAACTCCCTATTTTCAGGATCTGAAAGGTGTTTTCTGTTTTCTATTACAGCTGATTTCAATACTTTCTAACAAAGCAATATTTGTCTTGTTGGTTTCTGTGTTATATTTTCTTCAAGTAAATGATAAATAGGCTAATCTCAGAGGTATCTGACATGGAGCTGGGGAACTCTGTATCTTTCAGGGAAAATAAAAGAGACTTGGAGATTTGGTGATGGCAAAAACATACCAAATTCATCCAACCCCTGTGGAATAAGCCACAGAAAACCTATCCCACAGCACTGATTACAGTACAGAAGCTCTGTAGCTTCTCTCTAGATTCACTAAATTGCCTGCTATCTGAGAAGACAAAGTGTGAGGCCAGTTCCCATTGCTGAGCTAAGAAAATTATTCAAGCTTCCTTCTGTTCATTTTTTCCTTTTAGGTATCTGATCAATGGAAGAAGGACTGTGACATGAGAAAATCCATTTCTAATATCCAGAGCTGCATGTGAGCTATTACTAAATTCATAATAGCTGTCTGTCACACTGCCCACACAGTCCCAGTCATTATCATGTCAACAGTTTTCAAAGCAACCTGTTACTCAAAACACAAACATAGAAATTTTAAAAGCAATTTAACAAGATGCCTTAACGTAATGTATCAGAAACAAGGCACGTGATTTCAGATGGATTCATAAGCTCAAATATGTGTAAAATTGTGTTTGATGGGATTTTTTGTTTGTTCACAGGAAGAACAGTATCATCTCATATAAAAGACAATGTTGCTTTTAAGCAAGGCTGACACCCCTAGCATTCAGAATTGTTAAAGATCTCCTGTTTCTTAAAGCTGGATTAAAAATATGGTTATAGATCTGGAATTCAGATAGATCCTATAGAGACTACTAAAAGTCTGAATTGATATGTAGCTTTGCAGCACTCAGCTAAGCGGTGCGCATTCACAAGGATTTTTTCACAAAAATCACATATGCTTGGGAAACTATCATGTTAAAGGGCCTCAAGGGACAATATGTGCTTTAAATGTGATCTCAAATAATGCAGCTAGGTATCTGACAACTCAAAACAAAACAAAACAAAAAAAAAAACCAACAAAAAAACACACACAAAAAAAACAAAACAAAACCAAAAAAAAACACCCTCCAAACACAATTTTGCACATATTGAAGCTTATGAATCTAACTGAAATAATGTTTGTTGCTTCTGATCCATTATGTTAACATATCTTTTAAAATAGTTTTTAGAATTTCTATGTTTATGTTTTCATCTTGAGTATATATTGCAAAATCACTATTTCTACACAATTATTTGTAGATATCCTTTTAATATCTCTCTCATTTTAAACATCAATATTTGTATTTCTAAAAGTATGCAAGGCTATAAAGGAAACTGTACTGTTTAGGGTAATGATAGGTTCCTGTTCTCCAAATTGCTTTTCCCATGACAAAACCATTATTGTAGAATTTGTATTGCAGCTTTCTGTACAGCAACAAATTGTACTCGTGTCAGGAATATGCATAAGCGCCTTTTTTCTCTTCGTATACAAAATGAGTTGTTCTTTTCATTTTCTATTTATAATCCCTAAAAGCAAAACCACTTTCATGTTAGTGCCTTGATGCAGCAAGATAACCAATAGTGAACCAAACATATAAGGATTTTCCAAGTACCCACCTGACTCAGGGCCTTTAGATATGCAAAACCTTCTCCAAGAAGAGATGACTGCTACCCTGTGGTTTCTACTGGTCTTGCTGCTGAAGTTTAATATTTTTGTTCAATCTCTACCCTGAGAAAAGGAAATGAAAATTAAGTATTAATATCACATTGAATTTCAAAAAAAGATCTGACTTATATTCGTGCCTTTCAAAAATTGCAGTCCAGCATTAAAAAGCACAAAGCTCCTCCTGACTGAGATTTATACTCATGGAGTTCTACAGGAACATAACCAAAACTGTGATGTACATCATATTTACATAATTCATGTTTTCAGTGACTTTGATGTGGAGTTAAACGTAACCCCAAAACTTGAGAAAGTTAAAATGATTTGAATCATTAAGATCATACTTCTATAAGCCCTCTAAACAATGAGGCAAATAAATTTTCTAAGCATAGACCACAGAGGTGGTTTAAGCCATAGATGGCAATGGTTGACTGATCTGAATTTTGACAGGTAACATATCCCATTTCTGAAAAATTCAGGTTATTGACAGCTGCTTAGCATCTTCCCAGTGCAATAGTTTGGAAGATCTCAGTGGTAATCAGTTTGCAAAGACCAGTGACGTTTGGGGTGGCTTTTGGTGGATGTTTAAGGGCTTTCTCTCTTCAGTTCCTCACAGACTCCAAGGAAATTAAACTTGGTCTCTGGAACCTGTTCACTCAGGGTTTCAGCACAGGCAAATCACAGAATTCCCTGTCCTTTGCAGGATCTAAAAAGCAGTACAAAGCAGGTCAGTATTAGCATGCAGAAATTAGGATTGTGGTTGCAATCATCAGCACACACTGATGAGCCACACCACAAGGATGAGCTAGAAAGGGAGGATGAGGAGAAAGTTGGGTTAAGGAAGGAGAAAAGAAGCAGTTGAGACATGATATAATAAGAACTGGATGACTGGTGCAACCATGGGCAGTAGTCAATGCCTTAATGACCTGATGATCAGTGACAAGAGGTTCACTGCGGGGGTCAATACTGGGACCAGTACTGATTAACATCTTCATCAATGGCATAGACAGTAGGGTTGAGCACACTTTCAGCAAGTTTTCAAATGACCCCAACCTGAGTGGTGCAGTTGACAGACCTAAGGATGGGGTGCCATCCAGAGGGACCTGGACAGGCTCAAGAAATGGGCACACGTGGACCTCATGAGGTTCGACAAGGCCAACTGCAAGGGGCTGCACCTGGGTCAAGAGAATCTCCAGTATCAACACAGGCTGGGGGATGAAGAGATTGAGAGCAGCCCTGCCAAGAAGGACTTTGGGGTGCTGGTGGACATGATCTCTCAGTGTGCACTCACAGTCCAGAAATCCAACTGTATCCTGGGCCGCATCCAAAGCAGCATGGCCAGCAGGGTGAGGGAGAAGATTCTGCCCCTCTACTCCTCTCTGGTGAGAGCCCACCTGGAGTACTGCATTCAGCTCTGGGGCTCCCACCACAGGAAGGTCACAGAATTATTCGAGTGAGTCCAGAGAAGGATGGAACACTTCTCATATGAAGACAGGCTGAGAGAGTTGGGATTGTTCAGCCTGGAGAAGAAAAGGCTCCAGGGAGAATTTCCAGTACCTAAAAGGGAGATACAAGAAAGATAGGAAGAGACATTTCAGAAGGTCTGTTCTGATAGGGCAAGGGGTAATTGTTTTAAATTAACAGTGTGCATTCAGACTACATAGAAGTAAGGCATTTTTTACAATAAGAGTGGTGAAATGCTGCCCAGAAAGGTGGCAAATGTCCCAGGAAACATTTGAGGTCAGGTTGGATTGGGCATTGAGTAATCTGATTTGGTTGAAGATGTCGTTGTTCTTTGCAGGGGGGTTAGACTAGGTGACCTTTAAGGGTCATCTTCAGCCCAAACCAATCTGTGACTGATCTTTTAGGGCCTGCGGGAGGAGGAAATCCACTGAACATCTCTTTTCCTTGCCTATGCTGAACACCAGCTCCGATCATGCATTTATAACAAGGTGGTATTTTCAGTGTTACTGAAATCCATGTCTGAAGTCAGAAACAAATTTTATGTCTGGAAGTCTGCTATCATCAGACTGAGTGAATAGTTGTGCCAGTACATTAACATTTAAAGCGTGAAGGTGAGGGAAATCAGTATATCCAGACAAGTAGGGTGTATCTCCAGCCATGTTTTCTATGAAATTTTGCTGTGATAAAAGGCAAATTTATTTTCTATCTGCTTTGCATACTCTACACTTTTTTTTTTTTAAGAGAATGTGGAATTTGCTGTTACTCTGAAAGGCTGACTATATAGTCCTGAAGTATTGTCAGAAAGTTGGGAGGCAAATGTATGTCTGTCAGGGTTAATTGGAAGAAATTACTTTTATTTTTAAAAAAAAAAACCTACTGCAAATAACTAGCCCTAAAACAATAATACTTCTGAAATAATGTGTTTTGTGAATGAAGAAAAAAGACAGACTGTTAGCAAATGAATGAAAAAACAGAATAGAAGCAGTATTTTTTTCTCATTATCATGTAAAGGTCTATCTAGTTTCATGCAAAAACCATGATCTAAATGTGACCTCGAGGTCAAGTTCAGTAAGGCTTACCTTCAAAGGAGTGGCCAAGCACTCAGTTTGTCACCTGAGACTGCTGTACAACAATGGTCTTTGACCCTTAGATATTTCTGCTGTCTAAAGTCATTATGCATCTGGTTTATTTAGTGCTATTATGTGCAGAGAACTATTCTGCATTATATTACGAGGTTCTCATGGGCTTTTTTTTAATGGGAGACTTTATGGGCTTTTTGCATGTGATGCCCTGTTACAATTTAAAAAGAACTGGGTTTTGACAGAAAACAAATTTTTCCCAAAGATTATTTGTTCACAAAGAATTTGTTCTTTCTGTAAGAAAAGGCTTCCTCTGAGGAAAAAAAAAAATCCAAGACTGAAAACGATTTTGTTTTTTCACTTTCACATCCACAGATTCATAAACATCTGTGGCAGAAAAACTTTGCAGCTTAATAATGCCAACATGCGATGCTATTTCTTTGCTCTTCCACAGGCCAACTTTCCCAGTATCTGTAAAATATACCTCTCCCTGCCTTGCACCATGAAATAATTGTCAATGCAGGGTTGAAATATCTCTCTATATGCACACACATATAATCTCCACAGTTTATTATTACCTTGTAAATATTACTGAAAAGGAAAAGAAAAATCCCTGTCCACTAATCCCTGTTAAAAAAAAAAAATCTAATATTTTGGGGTTTTTAGCCTTATCCATGTGGAGAATATGAGTGTAAATGGAAAAAGGAACTTTGTATTTATACAAAACATGCAATGAATGTGAAATCTCTAGAAATTTAAGGAAATGGTTGGGTTTATTTTCCTGGTGAATGATATGTTTTTGCTTCAGGAAATACTTGCATCTCATTGGTAAACCTGTGAGCAGATGAGTTTGACTTAGTCTACTGTCAGTTCAATGACTTTAGTAATACTTTAAAGGCTTTAATGTGACTGCACTGAACTGCACAGACTTAAATAGCAGCTTTCAAAAGCAGTGATGGGTTTGGTCTCTAGCCTGACTTGCCACTTAGGACTGGAGTTCTTGTAAACAAGTTTAGCAGATGTCGGTGTAATCACTTCATTCATATAATTCACTCTGCAGAAGTACTTGTTTCTCCTCGGGAAGCCTGAAAACAGATTGTTTCTGTGTGGGCATACAGTCAGGTAGCAATCACCCGTGGAAGAGCACTACATTTGACACAGCATTTGAAACACAAATTGTATTATCTCGATGATAATACAATAACAGGAAGTTTAAGATATAAATTATGTTTGTAAAATTTATTGTATACTTCTTCTCTTCCATGCAGCTCAGTAGAGATCCCTGGCAATTGAGGTGTTAGTACTCATTCAATTACTAGTAAGTTCAGTAGCCATGTCTTAATCAGCAGAGATCAGAGGGCAATTAAAGTATAACAAATGTCTTCTGATTAGTTTTTATTTATACCAAAAATAATTTTAACTGTGGCAAAGCCAGTGGTCTGAAAAAAAGAGAAATAAAGAAATTAGATAAGAACAACCCAGTGCTGAAGTGCTTTTAAGATCTTAATGTGCTACACATTCCTCTTCCTTTGTACTACAAAGTCCCTCCCATGAAGTATTAAAGTAAGGTAGTAAATCAGGATATTAGAGAGCTTAGCTCTTCTGCATGGCAGTGATAGACTTTTTTCTTTTTACCTTCTCTATGCCTGCTTTTGAATTGCGCAAAAATAGCTTGAGTCTTTGGAAACTTGTATTGGAGTCTTTGTGCCACCCTCCAGTGCTGTGAAAGACAGTTTATGACATTTTCCCCATCTATATTCTAACTGCATTATTTGTCTTCAGCTCCTATATGTACTGGCCTGTTCACCAGCACTCGGGCAGAAGTTTACACAGCAGGAGATGCTTACTCCAAAGTGCACAGGAGAATGGAAAGGATTGTCCCTACAGTTGCCTTAAATGTACAGTACACAGGAAATAATGTGCCCTTGCAAGCAGTAGGCAGTCAAAAAATGGTGCTTCTGCTTCCTCGACTGCAGGAGGTAGATATTTCACCTTCAGGAGCATCACCATCTCACTTGAGAGCCCTCATCAGCAGGATAGTGCTACTGCAGCTGGCCTTTCAGGAATCAAGTTGTGCCTTTGCTGAAGAGGCAAGAGAAGAGCCAAATGTGGGATCAACATACTGGATGTATAATGGAAGCATTCTGTAACCCAGGCAGGTGCCCTCCATATGCAAGTCATAATTCTACTGTTTCACTAGAGAAGAGAGAGGATAGCTGGTGAAGGTTTTTTGTCGCGGGGTGCGTTTACACCCGGAGCTGTTCCTCCGGTGACCCGGCTCCCTGCCCCCGCCGGCACCAGGACGGGTACGGCTTAGTCTGAGGACAGACCCCGCCGATCCCGTGGGCTNTAACATGTCTCTGCTCCAGGTTATATATGATCTTAGCCACCCAATTACAGCTGTTGTTCTTGGGGCAATAATTGCGTAATTGTCTGGAGCTGAGCTGAAAGGCCAGCAACTTAGTATGATGAAAGGTGAGATGAAATTCCTCTTTTGAAAAGACTTTTCCATCTGAAAGACTACTTCCAGAAGATCTGGAACAAAACATATTCTGCTGAAGATCTGCCGGATGTACGACTGGCAGAGGCTTGTACTGGTTGATCCTATCTCATCCCGAGGGACTGACACTATTTACATTTCTTTTTGAAAGACACTATTTATATTTCTTTTCTCTCCTTCCTCATTTCACAAAAGCTATCCATTTAATAGTGGTTAAAGAGGAACTCAACAACATATTATGTCTTGGAAATTCTAAGGTGGACGGTTAGGGTTTTTTGAGGGCGAGGGGGAGGAATTGTTTGATAACAAAATCTGCTTGAAATGCCTGACGTTTTTTGGGGGAATTTCAAAGGCTGTTTTGGCAGCCTGATAGCTGTGTAACACAGACTCTGGGAGGCACTGCCAGCACAGCTTGGGTGGAAAGGTGCAGTGCTTCAAATAGCAGGCTCCCAGCATTGCTAAGGCTGAGGTACCATGGTACCTACCACAGCCATCTCATGTCTTTTCTGACAGAGAGATATTACTGGGTTACAGAACACTTGGGGCAGGACAGGGTGTGGCCATGGCACTCTGTGACCTCTTCTGCCACATAGCGCCAGCGACCTTAAGCAAACTGAATATATGTGGAGAGGATTCAACAGAAGATCTTTAGGACAGAGGAGACTGCGGTATGTTTCCTTCAGTATTTTCTGAGAGTCATGTCCTATCTTATTCTGAGTTATCATTGCTGTCTTGCCAACACCTACTTAAAATGAAAAACTTTTATTTGTGAGAACTTCCTTTAAGAAGAAAATGATAATTGGTTGGATAAATCAATCTCCTTCCCTCTTTGAATTTGGACGGTGTCCTATATCTTCAAAAATTTACAAGACTTAGATGCCTCTGCAATACTTTCTTGTTTATCCTATTCCCATTTGTACTGCATTTGAATCTGTCTAACCTGTGTTCCACATAAGTACTTCATGACAGTGCTCTGGGAAAGAGGGGCTCCTCTGAAGCACAGAACAAGAAAAATAAACTTGTCTCAGAATTTCAGGGATGAGGCTTTGTGGAAAAGCGAAATTTTTGCTGAAGGTCGCTGTATGATGCAGACAGGGTCAGGGTAATATAAATGTACACAACAAATTTGTATCTGTAGCATTTGGAATAGCCAGCCCTAGGATTTTTCCATGTTTATAGATTCATTTTTCACTCTCTATACTCTTGTCAGACATCATGAAACAAATCATGTTCTCACACCAAAATCACACAGAAAGTACTGCTGCTTTTGTAATCTGGGTTGCTTTGGTTTAGTTCTCTTTTTCTGGAATGTGTGGGTTTTGGTGGTGGTGGTTGTTGGTTTGGGGCTTTGAGGCGGGGAGGGAGAATTTTTTGGTTCAGTAATCTCACTCCCAGAATAGCCAACTAACTAAAAGTGAAAGAAACAATCTACAAGAAAAGCAAGTGCTTGAAAATAGGGGGTGTTAGTGATTATTTTCTTCTTGTTGTTGTCGCTGTTCTCAGAATATGCTCTCACACCATCATTTTTCTAACCTGCATCCTAATGCATAAAAGAATAAAAAGGAGTTTCACTATGCTCTTTTGGGGTTCTAGTTCTCTCTTCTGTCACTTGCTCCTGTCAGCTGTTTTGATGCTCATGTTTTGGATCACTCTTTAAAGCAAGGGAGAAAATCTCATTACAGAAAGTATAAAAGGGATACAGTGATCTGGGTATAATAGTTTCAACAGTTTTCACTTTTACTGCAGTGTTTTTATTCTTATTTTTAAATCAGTGATGACTAGTGCTTTGTGCCAAAATTTGCAAGAGAGTTGCAAATTATGTGAGGCTGGTGCTGAGGTTTTTCTTCTCTTGAGAAGGAAATGATCTTCATGCCTTCCCTGTGAAGAGCACAGCCCATTCACCTCTTGAAAACTCAGCTTTTTCACCTCGTAAGGACAGCATGACAAAGGCAGAGAAGTCACTGCACCCATGTTTCACTCTCTAACCATCAGGGCACACTGCAGCGTGCAGAAGCCTGGACAGCTCCTCATCTCCTCAATCCTGCTGTCTGAAGCAGCCATTTGTCACTGCTCCTGTTACAGCCCTCGGGGCCATACCTTGTAAAGGGCTGAATACTTTTAATTGCCTCTGAATTCATTCAGAAGCTCTTGGGAGATATCCCTGGCTTGCTAATTCCTTTTCATCATCACCTGCTCTTTTTCTATGAACCGTGAAGATTACAGGTGATACCAGCTTTTACTCATTGAATCCAGTCCCCACACATACTGTCTATATAAAGGTGAAAACTCTATATACTGCAATCAATGGTCTTGAGCCTTTGAGTCCCCTGAGCTTCTCTATATTTACATTATTATGGAAAGAATATAATGATTAAAATTGTGTGAATAAGCTATGATGAATAATTTATCATAAAAATTCCTCTATTTTGTCTCTTAGGGATATCTCGAAGTAAATTGACTTCTATTTGTTTTTTGAGTGGTTCATTGTCCAAGGAAGCATTTCTCTTTCAGGATTAATAGTTAACGCTACCTTTCATCTGGTTCTGTTTTGACTGTTTCCTAGTCTTGACTGACCAAACAAGTCACACTGGGACTTGCCTTTATTCTGGAATAAAGAAAAAATACTGCCATAAATATTTTACAATGTCATTGCAAAATCTCTGAGTAAAATAATTAATGCTTTTCACTTGTTTTAAGTGAATGACTGAGGTATCTTTTTACATAAAAGCCTCCAAACTACTGGGTTACTAAAGACACACACATAGCTGGTTCCATGTCTGGGTTTCCGAGAATACAAGTCACAGTATCTAGAAAATGACCTGAGCAATCTAGGTTGTTTAAAATGTGTCACACATAAAAAAATGGACATGAAAATTTTTAATTCATCCTTAGTGCAAAGGAAACTTGTATAAAAATACTCTAACACTAATTGGGAGATTTTTGGTGCAGCTTTAAGTAAAATTTCACTTTAATTTATTTGTTACCCGGTAAGTCTGTTGTGCTGCCAGCGATTTGACCCTGCTTCTTACTTTGAAATCGGGCTCTTAGATTATAAAACCATCATGCAACTACTACCTGCATTGGAAGTGTCTGGTACGCTGACAGGGGCTGCCAATTTGTAGGCTCAACCTTCATAAATCAGAAAATTAGTACATTTGAGAGGATATATCTCGGATAAGTGTAGCGATATTGGGGGGATTCAACTCAAAAGATACCACCAAATCAGTTATATAAAGGAATATTATAGTGCAACCAGCACTATGATTACTGGACCTGTGTCTTGCCATGCCTGGAACAGTGTAGTTGTCTAAAGTTCCTGATCCACCACTGTACATTAGGGTATAATTAGATCCACAACTTTAACGACAGTTGTACAAAATAGTATAGTTTAGTTGAAATCAAAGGATTTTCTGAGTTAGTTATTTTGCTTATACTACTCTTTCTAATTTTGGGGATTTTTTTTTCTTCTGTCATATTTTCTGCTTTGGATTATACAGTGTTCTTGTACAAAGAAGACCCAGTATCTTCACAGTTGCAGAATCCAATTATTTACCTTAGAGACAAAACTATTGCATGATATCTCTTAATTTCCTATAAAGAAATAATCCCAAAATGAGCCCACAAATGTCTTTCAAGCACCTTTTAAAAACAATCATTTTCCCTCCCTTAATCATAGTCAGAGTCTAATATGTTATTATGGAAATTTAATACCTTTTGTCACAGAAAAGTACTTTGAAACACATTGGTAACATCTGAAGGTGTGTGTTTCGATTAATTTTTTGTTCCTGTCATTATTATTTAAGTCTAAATTATATGTGAGTTCTCAGCAGGATCATAAGAAATGTTTTTAGAGGGAGTGGAAGGACTGAAATGGTTTTGAATTGAGAGCGGAGATGTTATAAAAAACTGCTGAAGTCATAAACGTTGTTTTTAACATGTTTTAATTTCTATGCATGGGCATGGAGATATGTGCATGTCTCTTCCTCCCATTGCCCTGAAAACTCAGACAACCTCTGCTTTTATACTGTTTTGAGTAATAAGTGATAAGGTAGTAGGAAATTATGAAAACACAGGAGAATTATAAATGCAGACTGGAACAGATGTTTCAAATATGGCAAATGTTATTTTAGAATCATTATATCTTCTTTTTGTGTGTTTTAAGATGGTAAGACCTGAAATGTCAAAAATCCAGAGATTTGTGGGTCTTTATGTAGGATTTTTATTACTACAATTAAATTGATGAATTTGATACTGTCTTCTTTGTGTCACTTATATACAGACATATACAAGGACGCTTAAAATCATACTACAGAAAATGTTTTATGCCATGTATTTTTAAATTTTTTTTAAAGGCATATTACTTGTGACTATTTGCTATTCTTCATACATGAGTTCATTCCCCATGTACAAATAATTTAACCGGGTTTTGATGGGAGCCCTGTGCTACTATATGGATAAGTCATTCATTGAAAGCTGATTCTGCTAGATCTAAATGCAGTAGTTAAGGATATTTGCCTGGAGTACCTTGAAGCACCAATATCATATATAAACTGGTCCTGGAGGTTGCTCCAAAGGGCACCCTGAGGAATTTCTTATGGACAGGATAAGTGACATGGCCTGTCCACACACTCATGTGGAGAGGTAATGTCATTTTGTAGTTTGTAGGTAAGTTCTCAGAAAAGTTTTATGTGTTGAAAAGGCTGTACCTTGTATGGATATAAAACTCTGTTGTATTTAAGGTGGTCAGCAGATAGACTTTACAGTGAATTTATTTTGCTACAATGCACAACTGTCCATATGGTTCAGTTGGATGACATCAGTTTAATTTATTGCTAGGGAAAAAAAATATATTAGCTACACTAAGAAAAAGATGTGTCTAATCTTAGGTCTCTCACTAAGTCCAGATTCAAACTTCCAGTCAAGATGGGAGAGAAAACAGGCTGTTTTGGTGCTAGTATGTGTGCCCAGTTGTTGGACACCTATTCCCCTACGGGGACTCAAACCCATTCTAATGCAGGAAATGGATGCCATGATTTAAGCAAAGTTTATGAAATCACTAAATGGGATTCAGCCACGCATTTTGGCTCCAACCATATTGCAAAGTAAACAAATTCTCCTGTACAGTACCTGTGACATACCAGAATGACCCAGTCTACTCTGAGTTGTGCTGATGCGTAGTAACCAGTTGGAATGAAAATCCAGAGACTCTGGGTGGCTGCTGCTGTTGCAGGCTGCAAACTTGCAGTGTCTGAGGTGAAGGGTGTGGGTGGGACACAGATGCAAATACAGCCACCCCTGTGGGATGTGACCTATGCCTACAAGGAGTTTTTCTTGTTCATATCAACTAAAATACAGTCTGGTATGTACACATACACAGTGGCTGAAGAACTGAGAAACACCTAAGGCCCTGACTCCTTACATGTTTTTTTAAAGTATGGTTGGCTGCATTTTCTTCAGGTTTTTGGAAGTAAATTTATTGCTGTTCCCTTGCAATGAGGACCATGTAGCAAGGCTGTGCCTGCAGAAGGCAGTGATGCCATTGCAGTACTGCTGCAGAAACAAAATATAACACATTTCAAAAATGCCTCATGTGCCTTCAAATTAGAAAGTGCTTCTGTGCAGTAAAATGATGCCATGATTTCTTGTCTAATACTGGATTGACTGTCCCTGGAACCTGGATATAAATAAAACCAACTCATGGTGAAACCATGTCAGTGTGGGTGTCACCACTTGAAGCATTAGTCCTTCCCATATGCCAGAAGAAAACTCATAATTTAGCTGCAGAATATTTCAGCTAAGCTGGTTGGTTCTATCGCAGCATTGTGCTAGTATAGCTCCCTTATTGCTTATCAGCAGGAAGTACAGGCAGCACACATTCGCTTCCAAATGGAATTTACCATTTAAACAAATGCTATACCAGTGTCTCTCTTAATTTTTATGCCAGTGTGATTTGCATCACCTTAACTATGTATCATCTCAACTGCTGATTATATGTACTCATGTTGGATTGGATAATGCTGTATGAGCACTATCTTGTTGATTCATTGTATTATTATGCTCTTTATCTGAAGTTCAGCTTTTAATAACTGCAGACTTTCATCAGTTTGAAGTAGGCTTAGATTCCCTGCTTCTAACAGACCAAGTTGTTTATTTTTATAGCTTTTTTTTTAATTGTGGGATTTTTTTCTCCTTTATGCTATTATTGGTATTACTGTTGTTTTGGTGCAGGAAAGCAGACTTCTCCTTTGACGTTCATAGAATCCAATAGACCTGTGCAGTCAGCTTACATGTGTGCCTGTATGATACAGGCTCAGTTTAAGAGGGCATTAATAACTCCAGCTATGCTGCACAGCTCCTTCATCCTTGTAAATATTGTGCTATTTTATAAGGTGACATCTTCAAATATGAAAGAGCATTCATACCCAGAAAGGTGAAGAGCGACTGGCAGATTTAGGAAGAAATACAGACTCATCCACAAGAATCTAAGAGAGGTCTTGGCAACATTTACTCTACATCTGCACTAATATACTGAGTGGTCTATCATATTTATTCCTTTAAAACCTTCATTGATATTTTATTTCCAGAAATTAATAACTTTCCAGAAGCAGGCTGGTAGAAGAGTTGGTAAAACACTTGAGACATGAGAGATGTCTGAATACAGAAAAAGGAAAATAAACTTCAGTTTTGCTCTGGTCTATCAGTTATAGAAAAATGTAACTGAATCTTTCCAGCTTTCTGATATTGAAGAACATCAGTAAAGCAAAAATGCATTTTTTACTTTGCTTGACACAGGCCAGCAGCTATTTTGCTTTCAATATTTTTGAAAGTAACCTGAAGACTTCTAAATTATATCTGACTTCCACTTAAAGGCCTAGAGCTAGGGATTTTTGAAGAATTATGGCAGTATGGCTCCTTTTTTTACTCCCAGCTGTCTGTTCTAAAACGAATATAATATAGACTCAAAGGCTTTATATGTGTTAGTATCCCCTGATGCTGGAGAAATAGCTAGGTACTTTGAAGAAGTTACTTTTTTTTTTTTTTTTTTAAATCACAGGAAAACCTCTGCATTTACTGAAATAGTTTCTGAGGTAGATAAATAACAATAGTTAGTATGATATACACTCTTACTTTGAAATTGTTCTTACAGTATTCAACCCTTTAACAGTTTCTTCTGTGCACAAAGTATGTTGATGAAAACAAGAGAGGTAGCTAGAGATCAAAACTTTGCTGGTATCAAATTTTTAACTCTCCTCCTTCAGAAAATGTTTTAAATCTTTTGTAGTTGGTTTTACTCTCTTTTTTCCTTTGACATTATTGCAGAAATTGTGTACACAAATGTTTTCAGAATATATGAGTTTTGTATTGCTCCAGCAATTATGCCATATTGCAGAGTAGTTATGCTAATGCTGTACTACTTTTGCATGCAAATAGCTGAAATGAGAGCTCTGAAATGCAGCTACTTATAACTAGATCTCCACTACCAGTTTTCCACGACACAATGGGTCTTCATCTTTCCATGTAAAGGATTCAGATTCTCTTGTATTTGCCTACCTCTATTTCACTGTGGCTGTGATTATGGTGTGCATGCGTACATGTCTTTTCGTGGGCTTCTGTCTAAGCATGGAGGGGTTTTTATGAGTTTGTATGGACTTACAAAAGCAGAAGCAAGTAATATGTAACATAAATGTAGTTTCTTTACTTTTTTTGGTGCAAATTCCATACACTATCTGAAAAATCTATCATTTATGTTCAAAATATAAAACAGAGAGAATCACCAGATATGTGCTTCATACAGAAAAGTAACCAAATATGCAGTACCTTGAAGAAATATTTTGAGTATAGCAAAAAAATTCCAGGGAGCTAACTTCCATAAAGAATTAGTCTTAGCATCTACAAAGTCCTAATATGCAAAACAATTGATGTACATTTTCTGTTGTAAAATATTATACAATACACTGATAATACCTTATCACAATACCGTGCATTATATTAATAACTATATCATAGTATTATACACATTATACAATTAGGTAATGTTACATGTATGGCACTGGTGCTACAAAAACAAAAGCTGTTTCCAGAGTTGCCATCTTTTCTTTGAATTTCAGGCATTTACCACTACTGTTTTTGATTCACTGCCTCCAGTGAAGTAAAAGCACTTTTTTTATTTATATGTAAAATTTTATTTACAGCACTGAACAAGGTTAAACACCTGCTTGGAGATAAAAATAGAACATTAAAAAAATACAGAACAGGCAAATATCTGGTATCCCACTCCTTAGTTATCAGTTAGGCTTTATATAAGGTAGTCTGAGCTGTGGGGGTCAAACAACCACCTTAACATTGTTTTACTCTTATAATTGCTTTTCAGATGATCGGCTGTGGCTGGGTATAAAGGTACCTAACTTACGTTATATTTTGAGTCTGATTAGTTTCAGGAGGCTTTAAGAAAAGGAAATGCAACATCATCTAGGCTTGTCGAAAACTTCAGGTTTTATTTCTTTGTGGTTTGTTCTTTCTCAGTTCCAGGTGGTGGGCTTGCTTGTAATTAAGGGGGGGAAAAAAAAAAAAAAAAAAGGAGAGAGAGCAGGGTATATTAAAGTCTAAAGACTTGAAAAGTCTCACATTTACTAATACTGAACACCTAATAATCCACAATTTGTAAATAAGAGGCAAAAAAATCAGGACTAAATTGCTTTTTTCTTAATCAGATTTTTTCTACCCTTTTCATTATCTTCTCTCATTAATCAAACATATTTACCTAATAGTATAACCAAATATGTACCTGCATTATAGCAGTCCTTTATTGAAGCCAATTGGGTCTGAGAAGAGGCTGTTACTGTCTCACCACTCCATTAGTACCCTAGTCTGGTTGCAGCACTTAGCAAAATAGACACATCCATTACAGAGTGATCTATTAATTTTATAACCAATATTTTGCAATTTTTTTTTTTATTAAGAACTTGTTGTATCATAGTCTAAAATGTCTCACTCCTCCTCCAAGGCAAGTTGTCTAGCTACCAAAAGCCATTGTCACCATTCTTTTATGTGTCCCAAATGATACTTAATTATCTCAAAAAAATAAACTGGCAACAATGAGGTCATAAACCATCTCCCATTGCAAGTGTTAGATTGGTGGCTAAGACATAACTGTAGGGCAAGTAAAACAGTGTTTCAAATGTTCTCTGGCAAAGGAAAGAAATTAATTGGATTCAGGGTGACTACCCATGCTCTATTAGATGAAACTGTGCCAGCATCTGCTCCTCCTCCTTTGGCTGTCCTTTGACAAGAAAGAATAATTCTTTAGTGTTCTTAAAAAGGTACCGAACTCTGAATGGTTACTCAGAGCTGTGACTCCCAAGTGGAGGGCAACCAGTGTAAAGGATCTAATTGCTTCTGAAAGGCAGAAGGTTTAAAAACCCTGTCATGGATGCTTTGTGTTACCTTGGATAGTTCTCTCTCTGCCCATCAGCTTTTGAAAATTGCATAGTCTTCCTCTGCATTTTATATAAGGAACTAGGAAAGACGCTGTTACTTACATTGTGTCTGAAATCCTATCAGTTGGGGGATACAGACTCAGATTACATGTGAAATTAACTTATTCATATAAATTCTGTGGTTCACAGATGTGGGTAATACCAATAAGTTTAGAAGGAATACGTTAAAAGCCAAGGACTGAAATCCTTCATGGATTGAAGCCATGGAAATTTAGTAAATTTTACTTTTTTCTCTGGCTTTTATGGTAGTTCTTTCTGCACAGGCAGTGGAACTAAGGATATTTATCCTGTGAGGAATACTGGGACAGTGCTGGGGGATGGGATTAAGAAACCTAAGGCATGGTTGCAGTTGAATTTGGCAAAGGATGCTAAGGATAATAGGGTACACAATAGAATAGAGACATGGGCCTGTAAAAATGGTTCCAGAGAAGGTCCTAAAAGTCATCAGATGGCTGGAACCCCTCTCCTATGAAGACAGATTTGGAGAGTTGGGCTTGTACAGCCTAAAGAAGAGAAGGCTCCATTGAGATCTTTCAATACTTATAGGGAGTTATAAGAAAGACAGACACTCTTTATCAACACCTTCTGTGTCAGGAGAAGAAGCAACAGTTTTTAACTGAAAAGAAGGTAGATTTAGATTGAAAGTAAGGCAGGCATTTTTTATGGTAAATACAGTGAAATACTGAGAGAGGCGGTCCAAAGAAATTGTGGATATCCCATCCCTGGAAGCATTCAAAGCAAAGCTAGACAGGGCTTTGAGCAACCTGATCTAATGAAACATGTCCCAGGCCATGGCAGGGGCTTTGGAGAAGCCGATCTTCAAAGATTCCTTCCAACCCAAACCATTCTTTTGATTGTAGGATCCTAAACCACAATCAACAGAAGTTTTCTACAGTAACATAATTCCTACGAACACCTGAAAGATGACTGTATTGTCATTTACATACAAACTTATTCTCAGCAGCAACTACTGTTCATGCATTTCCACTGCATTGCTGAAGTTTTATGTAATTTTTCTGGTATGTATAGTTTTAAGGGCATCAAAAGGAGAAATCTCTATTCCCACAGAATACGCACAGTATTAGCCTAATGCTTTCCCAGATATGGGCCATCTTTAATATAGTTTAATATTTGGGTTGTAGGTTGTCATCCTGCAATCTGTTCTGTCCTATGTAGATGAGGGTGTGCTCAGGAATGCTTACAGCAGCGCCCTCTGAAGAAAGCGGAGATCACAATTCCTTCCCTAGCCTTGGTCCTGAAATGCAGGGAGGGGAAGAACGAGGGCTGCTGCTGNTGGAAGCATTCAAAGCAAAGCTAGACAGGGCTTTGAGCAACCTGATCTAATGAAACATGTCCCAGGCCATGGCAGGGGCTTTGGAGAAGCCGATCTTCAAAGATTCCTTCCAACCCAAACCATTCTTTTGATTGTAGGATCCTAAACCACAATCAACAGAAGTTTTCTACAGTAACATAATTCCTACGAACACCTGAAAGATGACTGTATTGTCATTTACATACAAACTTATTCTCAGCAGCAACTACTGTTCATGCATTTCCACTGCATTGCTGAAGTTTTATGTAATTTTTCTGGTATGTATAGTTTTAAGGGCATCAAAAGGAGAAATCTCTATTCCCACAGAATACGCACAGTATTAGCCTAATGCTTTCCCAGATATGGGCCATCTTTAATATAGTTTAATATTTGGGTTGTAGGTTGTCATCCTGCAATCTGTTCTGTCCTATGTAGATGAGGGTGTGCTCAGGAATGCTTACAGCAGCGCCCTCTGAAGAAAGCGGAGATCACAATTCCTTCCCTAGCCTTGGTCCTGAAATGCAGGGAGGGGAAGAACGAGGGCTGCTGCTGTTCAATACCTACAATCAGTTCCTACTGAAGAAGATTCCCAACTGTTTGCCTTCAAGAGTAGCGATTGCACTAGACATGTCACCTCTGTGTCACTCAGGGATTAAACTAATGTGAAAAGGATTTTCAGCTGCCTTCCCTGTGCCTTTTGTGCCGTTGGATTTTACAAAATTACTTGTGTAGTCAGGAAACAAAATGTCAGATTTGCACAATAGGGAAATGATAGCAGTGGTTCAAAGAGTGGAAAATCTTGCCTACAAAAGAAATGGAAATTTTAGTAATTTCTGGTGCATTGAAATTTGACTAGTTCACAGTGGTCTCAGGTCTCTTGGTCTTGTTTGTCTTTCACATTTCACATTTCAAAATACACCCACAGTACTAATGTGGGGGGTTTTATCATATTCAGCATAAGAATTTCCATTTGTCTCTTTTACCTTTCATGAGTTAATATTAAAATCTGTTTTAATGGGGCAATAGTAGCAATAAACACCATTCAAAATGCTGTATAAAGGTGTGATCAAAGTACAGAACAAGGTACTGGAAACTCCAAACTTTTATTCCTCACCTCTTTTTAGATAAGCAACTTCTCTGTGTTTCTCCCATGTTACCACCTGGGGAGGATAACTCTTACAAGTCTCACCAGGTTGTTGTCAGCATTAATTATAATGTTTGCAAAGTGCTTTGAAGATAAAAAGTGCTAGGTAAGTGCTAAGTAGTATTTTTATTCCACTGGAGTCAGAGTTATGTCAAAGAGAATGTCAGCTTCAAAGACTTTGCTGTCAGATCTAGTGTGCTCACAGGGTAGATGAAGGTTATTTAATTTTACCTACACATACTGAAATAATAATGGTCAATGTAATACTTTCTTTAATCCAAGTAATACTGAGATGCTTGTATTTTATACAGCTATTTAATATAATAATAAATTTTTGTTGCATGATTATTACGAAATGAGTGGATTTCGAAAGCTGCCAATTAGAGCCAGAATTAAATAATACACAAGACATATGCTGGAGAGAAAGCAAATGCTGTTCAAGTTTCAAGGATGTTGTTAAGTGAGGAGGTGCCCCCTGGGGGGATGGGCTTGGGTGAAAAGCATGGTTACACGGGGTTTCCTGGACCCCTGCTCTCCGGTCACATGTTCCCAAGTTCTGTACACTATTGGCTATTCAAGTCCCCCTGCCTGGGGAAATTCTGGGTTTTTTTTCAGGGGTGATCAGTCTGTGCCAGGCTCCAGCC
>VYZQ01061114.1:0-26183 GCA_013400655.1 Mystacornis crossleyi
ACCTTCCATTCCAGGAAGATCTTTCCTTCTTTTGTGAACAGAAGGTGATTTTATCCCCTTGTGAAACATGAAATTGAGCTGCATTGCAGGTGCTGGTGGGATGCCAGTGGGCTCTTCCTGCAGCACTAGATCTGAAGTTGGGGTCATCTTTGCACCCCACAGGAAAGAGTTCCAGCTTCCCTGTGCACCTCTCCCTGACAGGCTAAACAGTGGTTGCACCGTGTGTTTCTTTAGCTGCAGCTCTGCCTGGCTGTATCCTACCAAGAGGACAAGTACAAGGCCTACAATAAGTTCATGTCTGCACCTGGATTAGGTTTCAAAGGATTTGGCTGTAGTAAATCTTTATTTAAAAATCCAGTGCCCATTTCTCCTTTGAATTTGAATAGCGTAAATCTTCAGTAGCTACATCTCCCAAAGTAAAATATTTTTATTCAGTTTTCTTTTTACTTTCTTCCTTTTTAAAAAGAAAAATAATTGAATCCTGAACGTTTCAATCTGAACTCTACAAATACTGCTTTGGTCTCTAAGTCAATGAACTTTGTGACAACATTCCTTGTAAAGGTTAAAGCCTTTCCAGACAAGTGATTAACAACTGGGATAAGCCCTTCCATGAGACATGAGTTTTGCAGCCTGTTGTGTGGTATCCTTGGCTGAGTCTGTAATTGTCTAAATATAAAGAGATAAAAAGAAGGGATTGCCAAACTGCACTGTATAAGGTAAAGCGAGTCAGAAGGAAAAGCTTTATAATTTTTCTTCTTCCTTTTGCATTACTGGCTTGTTCTTATCTTTAGCCAGGAGATGCTAATATCATTTCCTCTCTATAAGTTGGCTTCCACATGATACAAAAACACAACATGAACTTTCTTTTCTAGCTTAATAGAGGTTTTGATGCTTCAGTGTTTGGATATTCAGGAATCCTGATTTCATCTCACAACTGTTAAAAAATAGCTTTACCGAGTCAGCGAGTATGCATATTGCCTCTATGAGCCTTCTTTTTTAACTAAGCAGCAATATTTAAGATGGAAATTTGAATTTAATTAGAACAATGAATGTTTGCAAAGTGATGATAACACGACTTTTTTTGAGCTAGCATGCCTACCTCTTTTGTTGCCTTTCTGTCCTGTTTGAAATAGAAGTGTGATTGACCCATGGATTTTAACAAAACTGAGACTAGTGAAGCTGATTCAGGAAGCAGTTGTTCCCCTCTTCAGCAGTATATGAGTACCAGAAAAAAATCCCACAAACAGTCTTAAAAGTTTTCATGAAGTTTTTAAGTGATTCAAATTATTAGTGATTCACCTACTCATGAATGAAATATGAAACATGTAACTTTCTATTGCTGCCATTGCTGTGCCATCTGGGTAAATCATTTGAAACAAAATGATAGTCATTGGCAAAAAGTCCCATGACTTCACAAAGGGAAGCAAGAAAATCAGTGAATTGCTGCTTTTTTTTCCTGTTAAGCAATCTCCCAATTTTGTGATTCAGTTATTTTATTTGCAGTCTAGCTATTTAATTAATTGAAAAGATATGTCCTGCAAACACATGTTAGAACTCACTCAGGAAGCTATGAGGATCTCCCACTTTGACAGTCAAATAGTTAGTCTTCTAGGGAACTTCAGGGAACTTCAGGCCCACAGGTGGTCACAAAGTGAATATTTAACAGATAGGACATCATATGGGAGGCCACATAAAAAAATTCCCAGTGCTTCACATGGATTCTGGCACCAGGTATCCCTGAATAGACCTTTCAGAGACTTCTTGGTGCCACAGTGGATAATTACAGCTGATTTTAGTGTGAGCATGTCAGACTCTGGACTGTTTTTGTGTCTAGGTTATCAGATGTTTTGGAGGGGCTTTGACTGGCTGAAGACTTCCGTTTCCTAGGGGCAGTGCAGCTATTCAGTGATTGCGTGTTCCTGATTGTCAATGCAGTTGTGAAAAGCAATGCAGGATGAGCACAAAGACTGTGTGGGTCATGGGTAGCTAGGTAAGTCCCCAGTACAGGCAGTGTGCAGCTTAGTCTAGGACTGCAGTGTTTTGGTTTTGTCCTTGCCCGAAGTGTCCAAAGCAGCAGGCAGGCTTAAAAGTGCCCACAGCAGTCCCAAATGCCATTTTCTATTAAGCAGGAAACAGCATTGTTTTAAATGCAGGTTTTCTCAAAGCTGGTGTTCGTTACTGCAAGCAGAAAGCAGCCATGGTATGCACCTTCATTGGAAAGCACCTCCACTTCCAGGGCAGATTGACTTTTCTGTGAGGAGCTGGATAAGCCCTGAAAATTTACAGATTGACTAGCTGAACTTACAGTGTCCTTCTAGTACCTAAATGGCGAGCAAAACATAGCTTTCCTAATCGCTCCTTTTCTCTGGGACTGCTTCTGAGTGGCATTTATTCCTTACAAAACCATCTGTTAGCTTGTTAAGCACAGGAAGCTGATACCTGCAGACAGCACCTGAAATCAGCTGGCTTAAGCCTTGGTCTGGTGCAACTGCAGTGCGCTGCCCTGAGGCTTCACAGGATTTGCAGCGTGGCAGGTGCAGAGGGACCAGCTCCTTATTGCAGCAGCTGCCATGGCCAGCAGGCAACGATTTGAGCAAAGGTACTGCCAAAGTTCTTCTTTCCGTAAGAAAAAGATATTTACAAAAATAGTATTAAGTGTGGCGTGTCCCTCACTGATTGCTGTCAAATGGAGATGTATGGGAACTTTGCCATGCGGCACTTGTGTGTAAATGCATCCCCTTGTCACTGCGTGGCCAAGACTCGAGGTTTTAAGAACCATCAAAAGTAGTACGTAGGCTTTCCTTTCTAAGGAGAAAACCCCGATCAGATTAGAAGACAGTATGCAAATGGTTATCTGGGAAGTAGGTTAATGCTAGAATAGTTCATAGTAATCTGATATAACTCCTGTTTACAAAATAACAAAAAGAAGTGGACACTTTTTGGAAATTCTTTCAATATTTTTGTTAAACAATTCAACTTGATTCCTAAGCGAAATGTCACTGCAGACCAGAAACACCGTGGTATTGGCTTGACAGGCAAATACGCAGATGTACAGTGCTATTGTGGGGAAGTGATTTGTTGTGTTACTGTGTTTCAATTTCCTTTGACTACCCTATGTATCTGTGAAGTATCACTATAGCAGTACAGCTGCAACTTAGACTAACCAAGGGTCTTAAGGGACCTGGTCAGGTTTGTCACTGGGATTTCCTCACTGTCAATCCTAAAATTAAACAATTTGATATCACATCAAACCTGAAAAAGTCTAGATTCAACAGCAGAATATTCTGCATTGCTAGTGGTGCCATTGCATTCATTAAACTCAATTCTGCATGAGTGGGTAAACCCCAAAAAACTAGGGAAATAGCTGGATCACTGTTGACACTAAACTGTATGTTAATAGCAGCAAGCTGCATTTTAGCTCATTACCTTCAAGTGAGCTCCAGTGCATCTCTGTGGGTGGCTGTGTGAGCACAGCAGCTGGAATCTATGCTGGTTATGCTTGCAATCTTTTTTAGAATATAGACACTGTCATGTGACCATGTGTACATCTACGAAATTATTAATAATGATTTTTTGCTTCGTAGGAGAGTTGTGTTGAGAGGACTTTAAAAAAAATTGGGTATGGGAATTAGCCAGTATTGACAAAAACTGTATAACAATCCATTATTTAGATTGAGAGTATAACAAATTGAACCTGGAATCAATTCTCCCAGTAAAAGCCCTCTCCACATGTAGAGCCCTGCCTATTAAAATATCCTTCCCTCAAGTAAAGAGTTGGTGTTTCACATACCTGATCGTGCCAAGTAATCGTACTTGAAAATTCTTACTCGGCTCTTTTAGACAAATGATCCACTCTGGAAATGGGAGCCCTGTGGTGAAACTGATAGAGTTTGGCTATTGATTTCCAGTAGATCCATTTTACCAATGCTGAGTCTTTGATGAACACTCATTCCTAAGGATGCACAAAAACCTGAGTTTGAAAATTTGCGGGCAGAATGCTCAGTTTCAGTAAATCACACAGTTCATAACAGGGTGAGACAGTTAGAGATTAAACGCACTTCATCCCAAGTTGTGTTTAGTAGTAATGATCAATCTATTTAATAAATCAGGCATTAAACAGTAGCATTAGAAGAAGAGAAGAAAGCATAAGGAGGAAATCATCCCATCATACAGCATTTTGACAGGATTAAAGGCTCAGAGTGAAAGGAGGAAATAAACGCGTTGAGAAATAAAAAAATTATATTCTTTGTTAGCTCAGTAGATTCTGTGTACATCAAGCTTTGGGCAGCAGTGTTGGGGATATGCAGAGGTAGGATGTTCACCCTTTTGTTACATGTGGCAATATTAAGCTTTCATTTGAATTCATTGACTACTGGGACTTCCCTAGGAGAACACTGTCCAGTCTATGAAATTCTCAGCCAGCTGACTACCTTTCATTTTTTCAGTGCTGTCACAGATTGATCTCTTCCATTCGTGTGTTATTACCAGATATGGACTGCTGCACTTGCCTGTTGCCCAGTGTCATTTCACACATCAAGGAGTGCTGTGGTTTGGAGAATGACAAGTCACACTCTTTTCTTCCAGTTTCGCCTGGTGGTAAAGACAGCCCTGAAGCTGCTGCTGGTGTTTGTGGAGTACACAGAATCCAACGCGCCGCTTTTGATCCAGGCAGTATCTACTGTGGATGAAAAGAGAGGTGAGTAGCCTTACCAGGGGATTGCAAAATCCCAGCACCACTGAGATCAAGGTGGCATTTCATCACTGCTTTCAGTGGTTCTTGAGTACTGTCATTGATGCCTGCTTTGTGCAACATACCCTTCATTTCTTAAAAGCATATGTTAAGTATTTGTATAATCTAAGGTTGTTTGAAGAATTAATTATAATGGGAAAGTGAAGAATGAAAACTGAGGAACTCTATTGCTGCCTGGGGCACCAGAGTCATTGCCCTTTCCCTGCACCCACATGCAAAGAAAACCCCCCCTGTATCTTCTGACCTCAGAGGCTCCTTTGGGCAAGACCATCTTTCCACTTCCTTCTGGGAAGCAGCAGTCTGATTTAGAAGAGACAATGCTGTCTAATCAGTGTAATCCCTTTGAAGAGAAAGACGAGGTCAGTAATAGTACAGGCTTTATAGTAAAAGCAAAACCATCTGTTGGTACATTAAAATAAAGCCCTTGAGCAGATATTATACTATGAAATCTGTTACCCTTCAGGCTCATGAAAAATACTTGAATATGTATACTGTATTTTTTACATATAAATAGAACAAAAATGGTTCTTTCTTGTTCTTCCCACAAAGCCATCACTAAGCTCCTGGGGCATTCTCTCTTGATGCAAAACATTCCTTTGCCTCAGGGAGAGTTTTTGAGGTTAGGGGATCCATTGTTGTGGTCTCAAACATGGAGGTTGAAAGCAAGGTTCCCTCTGTGGAGCAACTGCCTCCATACTGAACTTGTCTGAGAGACTTGATATGGTAAAAGTGAAACAAGAAAATGCTGGGGGCTGGGGAGAAAGGTCGTGCCAGAAATAGGAAAAAGGAGCCAGATTTTGCTTTCAGTTATCAGAATGGGTTGAAAAGAAAAAACCCAAATTATCTCTTCTGGCAGGGAAGCAGGCAAGAGCAATTCAAAACAGTGAATTCTGCAGGTTGGCTTTCTGTTTTGAATTAAAAGCAGTAAGCCTTACAATGCCATAAGCATAAATATAATTACAATATTCGTGTACTTGTGAGCTCTGTGACTCATTTTTTCAGTCATTCTTAGTATTTCATCACCTTTCTGAACTCACTGGTATTCTTAATATGTTCAAACTGCCATACATCTACTAACATGCTAGTAAATTCATTAAAGAAAATGGAGAAAGTACAACCCTCAACAAAGTATTCCCTTGTCTATCTGTAGAACAGCCTTAGGCAATCATTTACATGTCCCAAAGTAATAAAACAACTTAAGTAGCAACATAAGACTTGAAAAAACTGATGCAGGTAGTTAGATGAGTTTATGTTAAAAGCATAATGATAAGTTTTACAGGAATTCTCATACCTGTGCTTTGGTGGATTATTTCACGAACTCTTGCAAATACCTTAGCCCAAATACCTGGTTTTAACTTCTTCCTATTTATTTTAATTATTTTAATTAAGGAGTTGTACTTATCTACTTAAGAGTTTTTTTTCTGGTTTTATATTTAGTTCCCTTTTTAGGTCATCAGTGTAATATGGTCACAGAGTCATTTTGGTTGGAAAAGACTTTTAGGACCATTGAATCAAACCGTTAACGCAGCGCTGCCAAGTTCATCACGAAGTCATGTCCCTCAGTGCTACATCTACACATCTTTTCAGTACCTCTCAAGATGGTGACTCCACCACTTCCCTCGCCAGCCTGTTCCAAAAACTGACAATGCTTTTGGTGAAAAATTTCATCCTAATATCCAGTCTAAACCTCCCTTGATGCAACTTGGGGTTATTTCCTCTCATCCTGTCACTTGTTAACTGGGAGAAGAGGCCAACCCCACCTGGCCTCCTTTCAGGAGTTGTTGAGAGAAATAAGGTTCCCCCTGAGCCTCCTTTTCTCCTGGCTGATCATGCCCAGCTCCCTCAGCTCCTCACAAGACATGTGCTCCAGACCCTTCACCAGCTCCGTTGCCCTTCTCTGGACACACTCCAGCACCTCAATATCCTTCTTGTAGTGAGGAGCCCAAAACCAAACACAGGATTCAAGATCAGGCCTCACCAGTGCCAAGTACAAAGGGACAATAACTTCCCTGGTCCTGCTGGCCACACCATTGCTTATACAGGCCAGGATGCCATTGGCCATGTTGGCCACCTGGGCACGCACTGCCTCGTGTTCAGCTGCTGTTGACCAGCAATTCCAGGTCCTTTTCTGCCAGGCAGCTTTCTGCCCCCAGCCTGCAGTGCTGCACGGGGCTATTGTGACCCACGTACCAGGACCTTGCTGGTCCTCATACAAATTGCCTCGTCCCATTGATCCACCCTGTCCAGAGATTTCCATATCCACCCTCTAGAGATTTCCTGCCCTCCAGCAGATCAACACTCCCATCTAACTTGGTGTCACCTGTGAACTGACTGAGGGTTCCCTCAGTCCCCTCATCCAGATTGTTGATAACGACATTAAACAGGAGTGGCCCCAACACTGAGCCCTGGGGAACCCAAGAGTGATTATCTGCCAGCTGAACTTAACTCCAGGCACTACCACTCTCGAGGCCAACCACCCAGTCAGTTTTCTACCCAGTGCACCCACCCAAGCCATGAGCAGCCACTGTCTCCAGAAGAGTGCTGTGGGAGACAGTGTCGAAGCCCTTCACTTTTAGCTGTGGATGTGCTATGTTTTAATAAATAATTTTAAATTAGTGGCTTATAAGTACCTGCCTTTAATGACTGATGAAACAAAACAGGAAAACAGAAAAAAGCAATATGCCTTTTTTTGAACCATTGTCATAAATCTTGCAGGTATGTAATTAAGTTCAGCACGGCTTTGATAAAACTTCAGTGTTTCATGTACATACAAGGTGATGAGATATGACTTAATTCTTCAGCATGTGTACCACATGATTAACTTATAGAACCCCATATTAACTGAGCCTGGTTTCAAAGCGATCCCATCTGTGGTGTCTATGTGTGAATACATCCATATGCAAACTGAAGTACAGAGATCCACAGAAGTACTGGCTTTACTCTGAGGTACAAGCAGACCATAAGTGAATAACTGCACGGCCCTCATCATATTGAAATTAGCTTCTACTTGCACTTCCATTTAGCTCCTCCCTTCTCCCACGCTTTCTTGTTTCAGAACTGCAGAGGATTTCGGTCTCTTCTCAGTTTAAGCATACCAGACTGCACAGGCTCTGGAAAGTGGAGCTGGCATTGCACTCTGCTGTCTAGGGCTTCTTTACCACGAGCATATTTTAGAACAGAGATGAAAGCCAAATGGCCCTCATTATCAGTTCTCTGCTTTTCCTGCCGTTTCATTCATAGTTAGATTCCACTAAATTATTGCACATACTGTAGGTGCGATGGAAGGATGTAAGTTCATTCACATATAAAGAGCCAGGAGTACAAGATGTCAAGGTCTTTCCAAGAATATTATTACCTTTCTATCCTATTGCTGCTGGAGACAGGCACTCTGTAAGTCGGTGGCAGTTCTCATGCAAGGTTCTGCCCTTGTGCAGGATATTTCAGGCTTTATACAAACTGTGCAGATCCTTTGTAGTTGTGATGTCAAGATTTTGTGCACATGAACAACAGCATTAAAATAAATACGTAAAAACACTTAAAGAGGAAACTGAGAACAGAGCGGAACTTAATGGGTAATCTTATTCAGAAAATAGACTGTTTTAATTTAATATTGTTTTCATTGTTGCAACCTCATTGTTCTTTGTCTATACACGATACGTGGTTACTCGTAACACTACAAGTAGCATCAGATTTGAAGCTCCAGCCTTCTTGTCAGAATAGCTGTGATGAAGAGCTCTTCCCAGTGACAAGGCTCTAAAGGGCAGTCAAGCAGTTCTCATTTTACCCATTAGAAGGCAGGAGAACACACAAAACTCAATCTCTGCTGTTTCACTTCACTGAGCCTGTTTTATGACTCCCATCGATTTTGCCACGAGTCCTGCGTAAAAGTCATAACCTTATAGAAACATCCCCATCTGCTTCCAGAAAAATCACTGGGATGCTACATCATCGTTCTCCTACAGCATCATTTTTCTACATCAGGATCTGGTGAAGGAGCAAATTGTCTTATTCCCTAACTAGAATCAAGAGGAGGCAGTACTATCAATGACTCTGGCAGAGCTACTCCAGTATGTAGATGAAACCTTTCTTTTCAAATGCTATTTTCCTCATTATGATCACAATCTGAACGGGTCTCTTTTCACTTTAAGCATACTGGTCTGCATAGGCTTTGGAAGGGGGAGCTGGGAGTGGAAGGGGGAGCTGTGAGAGGGGAAGCTGAGCTGGATCTGCATATGTCCTGTGCTGTGTGGGTCATAGGTTGGAAACTATAGGTTCTCATTATATATATGCAAGGAATAGTAACCCAAGGATGGGAAAGCAGTAAGTTCATGGTGTAACTTCCATAGCAGAACTGCCTTATCTCAGGTGGGTAGTAGATGGCCTTACAGCTATTTCCATGTTCACTTCTTGGCTGTTCAGATTGAGATAATAATGGGGGAAAAAGCATTTGAAAGAAAGGTTTAACCTGGTACAAATTGGAGTAGCTCTGTCAAAGTCATTGATAGTACTGCCTCCTCTTGACTGTAGTTAGGGAATGGATGAAGAATTTGGAATTTAAGCCTAGATTTTGGAAGTTTAGTAGCAGCAGTGTAAAGAAAGCCTTTGAAAGATAGGTGAGTTATTACAGAGCTGCCTTACTAGCAAGTGTGCCTGATCAACAATTTTTTTAAAAATTGTGTTCCAAAATAAAATAGCAGCATTGCTAGAAGAAAATTATATATCACCCTTGCAGGAAAACATCAAGGTGACCATGAAATTATTCTTTTATGATAATGAAGAAGTATTGAGAGATTCAGGGAAAAAACCCAAACCACATGGATGCTGCCTAAAAAACAAACCAGGATTGTTCTAATAGGAGTAGAACCTGCCTGCAAAAATAAAGGACCCTCACTGAATAATGCAGTGGATTAAATTTTATTTTTTTATGTTGGTATCAACTCATTGTTTTTCTAAATGGCATTGTTGTAAGTCAGGCTTTCATGGTTTCCCCATTTTGTTTCTCTTTCTTACTTACTTCCATTTTTCACTTTTTCACTAGAAACCAAAGGAAAACATTTTTGTAGTGAGAATATCATTCCTGCTGATCATAAATCATTTGCGAGCTGAGTGAATTTGTTCCACATGACTTTTGAACATATACTGCACAAAATGTCTGACAGTATAGACAATCTGGTAAAGAGGTGTCTAGTGTATTTTCATTACAGACATGTACTTGAATTAGCATTTAATTAGTAATGCATATAAATACATCTGGAGAGCTGAGAGTGAATCCATCTCCTCCTTTGATTTTGCTTAAGATAAAAAAGCCCTTGTTCAGTAGTAAAGATCAGACACTGTCTGAGGGGGGAGAAAAAGAGAAATTTTGCTGTCTGCAGATTCACTTAGGTTTTTCCACACAGTGCACTGCCATTGCCTTGAAAATGCATATCTTGGTTAGCACAGATTTGATGTCTGCGTAGCAGGATACATGTATGATACCATCTTTAATAAACAAGAGCTGTTACAGGGTAATGCAGAGTTTAGACCTCAGGGTAACCGATCAGTCAACAACAGGTGGCTGCGGTGGCACATTTGCATTTTGCTGCCTGATTATACTCAAAGTGTCATCATCTGTATAGTGTTCAGGGGATGTGGACTGTTGGAATACTCTGCATGTTTCCCTCTGAAATTGAAAGACTGTCACAGTTACATTTGTGTAGTTTAATTGAGTGTATCTCTAGGCTAAGATTAGCTCTCTGCTTAGTCCTCCTCACCTTTAACTTTAGTCCAAACAAAACACTGAATTGCAGTTTTTCATTATTTATTTCAGTTTTCCTAGATAAAATTTGGTAAATGCAACCATCTTGCCTTTCAGTCAAATGAAATAGGATGGTTTTACAAGGTACCTTCCACAAGAGGCTGAGTCTGGGTGGCGTGTTGCTTGCCTGATGTTCTTGACACAGTAGTTCACTAAACCATTAGGGTTTTGGTATCAGAGAAATATGCAAATTCAAATCAGCATGCAAATCAAGCAAATAACTAAAAGCACAAAATTTTACCTTTCTTAGTGGAAAATGAGAGAATCATACCTAAAAGTTCTGTAAGTAGGTTTCCTGCTAAAATAATTTGAGAAAGAACCACAGCAAAAATCTTTTCCCCCTCATTGATCATTTCTTTCATTCAAGACACATAGCCTGTAATTTGAGAAAATTGTTTCTCTGCCGCAATATTTTGTTAACCTGACTTACCTTAATGCAGCACAACTCAGCAATAGCACCAGAAATAGGAGTAGGAGGCACACTGAAAGCACAGCATGTAGGTCTCCGCTGAAGATTTATCAAAGCCTATATGAACCTATGATAGGCTGGGTAAAATTCCTGTCACCTGATTTTTAGAATTTTGGTGTCAATCACACTGTGTTAACAAAGCTTCCTTTGTCATCGAGGGAGAGAAGTTGGTGCCTTCAGAGAGAGTCCACCTGCCATATTTTATATCCCTGCAATAGGTTGGACTGTAGTTTTCACTGTCAACATTAACTTCACTCTCAGGGGAGCAGGGGAGAAAGCAGGAGAGACTGTAGACAAAGCTGGATCTTTCCACTTGAACTTTCCCCTGGCCACATATTCCAACTTGTGCTACTTCTTGGATGAGTGTTCTTGCTGTAGCTTTCCATTTTGATCACTATAACCTATAGTTTCTGCTTTTCCTCTAGGAGCCAAGCCATGGTCCAACATCATGGAGATACTGGAGGAGAAGGATGGGGTTGATACGGAACTACTGGTTTATGCAATGACCTTGGTTAACAAGGTTTGTTTACGTTGTTAGCATGACTGGTGCAGATAATATTAGTGTTTTCAATTGTATAATGAACTTCCCTGTTGAGAGTATATGATGGAGGAGACATTCTCTCTGTCATGGAGAATTTGCAGGACAAGCTGTAATCGGTCAGCGCACTTCTGTTACTTGTGCTGCAGCCACCCAGAGGCAGTGGCCGAGAGCAGAATTGTTATTTTGGTAGATGTTGTGTGGAATTGTGGTCTGACATGGCTCCTCTCCCAGCGCTGACAATGCAGTGCTAAAGGAAAACGCGACAAGCTAACTCAACAGATTATCCAAGAGGAGAAGGAAAGCAAGAGCTGGTGAAAAGATCAGATGCTCACAAATATTTGCGTTGTGCACAATTTTCTAGTTCAGATAGTTCAAATGTTGTTTTTTGCTGCAAACTAAATATGATGAATTTAACAGGTTTGAGTGTTAGTAAGAGTGCTTCTGCTTGAAAAAGTAAGGTTACATTTTTTATTTCCGTATATTTTCTGGTGACGGGGTTTACAAGTCATAGTTTTGCAGTAAAGTCAAATGTTTTCTTAGATATTGACTTATGCTATTGGGAGTGAGAAAATGGAAAGTCCTTTAAAGTTAGAAATTTATTAGTGTAAATTCCTTAAAAATCAGCATCTAGTCATAGACGATGCATGGAGGGGGTACTAAAATTAAAGATTCATTTTTTTAAAGAGCACAGAAAGCCAGCATACTCTTGGCACATAAAATAACTGTATGGTTTATGGTTATACTTAGTAGGCAGAGTGTTAGGAAATATTGTTACTCATTGTATTCACTTGAACATCCTGAGTTAGTTCATGGAGGTCATACACCAAGCTGCCAGCTTATTGGGCTCTTGGCTACATGATTGGAATTGTGAGTTGCTTTTTTGTTGTTGTTTTTTGTTTGTTTCTGGTTTTGTTTTGGTTTGGTTTTTTTTTATAAAATGATTTCTTAATTGCAGATATTTCCCAAAAAATATGCCTGAGAGAGATTAACTTCTCCTGGTGACATTACTGATCTTACTGTACTTATGTTTAGAGTCAGCATTGCTCCTGCTTCCATGGTAGTAAGGTTCCCTTGAGTTTAAAAGACCACCTTAACTTGCTGCTGTACTCTTTCTGAAAAGCATCACCGGTTCTGTATGCTTCTGTCTGTAGCTGCTGTTAAAGCCAAGGTGGCTAGTCATTAATGTCTCTGCTTTACACCTTCTTGTTTTGTGTACTGATTCCTCTTTCTGACGTCGTTCTCTTCATCGTTTTCACTGTTATAACTTACCTGGTGTTCGACTTCCTCGAAGATTTTGTTCCCTATGGACTCTTTTATTATCCTCTTGTTGATTCCTTTAGTCTGAGTTTTTCAGTACATTTAAAGCTATTTTTAGGAGGAGGTAGTTCTTTAAAAACATACAAAAAAGAAAAAGCATCTCACAGTCAGAGGCAAGACAGTTATGAAGATCAAGGAAGAGAGGAATCCCACAAATCCACACTTATAATTATGATCTGGCTTATGGGCAGCTTTATGATGTTTTTAATGGGATATTTTTCATGATTATAGAGAAAACAGTAAGTAGCATGTAACAGTTGTAATTTTTTCCCCCCACAGAGAATACAAAGAAGGCTCAGATGGTTTCAGCTTCTCTAGGCAAGGAAATGTCAAAATTTTCAGTGCAGGCAGAACCCTCATGAAGGACTTGTCTTAAAGAAGCATGCTAGTACTCCTTTTTCTTTCTCCACATATCCATTTACAGACTGCTTTCCTTCCTGCTCCAGAGCAAAAGATGCATCTGCCCAGACATAAGAATTGCTCCAGTCCTTTTATCCTCTCCCTCTCTTTTGTTGATGCTTAACCAATTTACTTATAATTTGTGGGGATTTAGGCATTAATGAATCTCTTCCATGAGAGTGATCCCAGTGCAGATTCTTCTGGTTCTGTATAGTTCCAGTATAACCTTTGTTATCTTCCTTGGATTAGTGAGAAATTGAATCTGATATGCTTTACGCTCTGAAAGTGGATCTGTGAGTTTATGACAAACGCTGCAAAGGAAAAGTATTTTACTTCTATACTTGGCAGTTCGATTGCCCAGTTCTGGTCAACAACAAGCAGTGAAAATTGGATTTACACTGCTGTGCGATTTAAAATTCTAATAACCAATAAAAGGCTGCTGACAAAAGCAGTTGCCAGTAAATACTACCTTATGCTGCTGTTTTTCCAGTCTACAGCTTGCCTTACCTTGGATTTTAAAAAAGCTATACTTGAAGGTGGGTGATCTGCATATCAGCATTAAGATGATTTCCTGTTATTTTTAGAAGTAAATGCCGAGAAGATCTGACTGCTCGTCTACCCTTTTGTAGACAGAACATCAAATCTTACTGTGCATGAAGGTTATTCGGTTAGAATACTGACTGTCTATGTCTTTCATTTGGAACCTTAAGCTTCATAGTTGAACACTTTTGATTATAATATTTCCAAGTTAAGCATCCAAGTTAAAGCTCGATTAAATGTGCAGTGTGATAACTTGATTTGCTGAATCCTCAGATTTTTACTCAATGCTAGATGTCAGTTTAGGAAGGAATAAAATTAATGTGGTATCTGTTTTCAGCACTGTTCAAGGCGTTTTAGTTTTGTAGTCTTCAGTGAGTTCCAAACAGAGGCTTAAATACTGTCCTGGAAAGAGACAAATTCTTAATTAAAGCCTGAGCATATAACCTTAACACTTAATTGATGCTTTACTAAGAACTCCTGTTGTGGTGGATTTCACCAGTCAGCAGTCCTGTAATGACTGAAGAAGAGAATGTTGCTGTGTTGTGTTTAGTTAGAAAAAAAATTAAATAAAAAAGTACCTTGTTGATGAACGTATTTCAGTGCCTCACATCACAGGAAAGAGGTGCTTCAACAGCACAGCTGTGTCAGCTCCCTGTTTCTCTCTCATTAGTCATGTAATCCAGACCCATTTTTCTGAACGTAAAACTTCTTGGTGTAGGGAGGCAGGCCAGAGTGGCTGCTCTTATCTGCACTCTGCTGCTCAGAGCCACTTTGGAAAAGATGGGCTCCAGAAAAACAGCATTCACAGGGGGCAGTTCATCCCATCCCAGTCATGACAAGATGTAACTCTTTGCAGAGGGCCCGGGTTTTACATCTCCTTCCCTTGCTCTTCCTCTTCTCTACTGGGAATATAGATAAATTGCTTAGCTAATTGAGTGGGAGAGAGGAAACTACTTCATAGTGAACTTCTCTGGTGAGCTAATCCAAAAAAACTGCATTGCTTCCAGCCTGCACTCTCAGGTATTTTGCAGAAACAGCTCTGCATAGACTGGTTCCTGTGGCGAGGTATGTGTTGCTCTGCAAGTAGGTTGCGCGGTGTGTTCAGTAGTTTTTGCTCAACATGTGCAGGATTAAACTAGTTTTTCTGCATTCTGTGTAAGGAGCAGTGAAAAATCAGCACAAACTGACTAGAAATCCGTACCAAGCTGGAATAGGAGTGAAGGAGTCAGTGAACCTTTAATAAGACTTTTTAAGTTGAAAGGGAGGAGAGGATTCACTATCTCTGTAATACAAAACAATTTATGCTCAGGGAAGATTTTGTTGCTGCAGGTGAGGAGGACAGTAGGCACATGGTGCAGGGTATTTCCTGCTATCCTGACATCACACAGCTGTGCACTGGATATTTTCTTCTTAAGGCTAAACTTACGGGAATCAGTAGGAACTGAGCTTTACTCTTTTCAGCTAAACAGGTTTTTTTCCCTCCCTCTTTGCTTTTATCCCTGTGTTTGATGGTTTAACATTCTCTGTTCTTTAAATCTGTACTTGAATGAAGCCAGAAAGAATCCAACTGTGTATTTTAAAGACCTACATTTTCCATACTTTTTTGTATAACAACATTGATTTGTTTTGCCAATTATTCATTTTTCTACACAGTGCACAGAGTTGTTTGTTAAAAGCTGTGCCACTTGTTTTTTATTTTCTATCGGTATCTGTAATCCCACATCATGGGTTTTACTTGATTCAAGTCATACATAGCACCACTTGCCACCCACTTTTAAAATCCTTTGTTTAATTCTTTTCAAAACAAACAGATTTAAATGCTTTTCCTTTGATTCCTAGACGCTGTCAGGATTGCCAGATCAAGACTCTTTCTACGATGTGGTGGACTGTCTGGAAGAGCTAGGCATTGAAGCTATTTCACAGAGACACTTGAACAAGAAAGGAACAGACTTGGACTTAGTTGAGCAATTTAACATTTATGAGGTAACATAACATGCCCTGTTTTATGCATCTTACAGCTTGTGCAAACTTCAAAGCTGAGAGGAGGGGGGGAATGTAACCTAGGTGAAATTTGGTTATCTCTTCTATTTTAAAAGAAAAACATCTGGTTGCTGGAAGTATTATACACATTTGTATATGTGACCTGCTACGGTACATAGCTGCATTTTATCAAAGGCATTTCATCTTAAAGCTGGGGCATATTCCAAGGCAAGCCAGCACATTTACTAGCCTTCTTTCTGCAACTGCTAGTTACACATTCTGAAGCAAGTAGAAGTTCTTTCCATGTGCAAAAGTATTCAGCTCGTGAAAAAGGTTCGGCTGAGCTCCACTTCACAAATACCACTTGTTCTGCAACTGAATATCCAGAAAGTCCATGTCTATGAGTTTACCCTGGACCAGATCCTATGCAGTTTGCAGCAGTGGAGTAATGGGTGACTCCACATTTACCACCTAGGTATAAAATAACTACTTCAAAAGCATTTATATATAAGGGTAGGATATCCAGTTTCTTAGTAGTTAGCCTCTTTTCAGACATGGGGAAGTGTTGGAGCTAGGAGGTTTAGGCTGAAGTTGTAATGTAAATGTGAATTAGTGTTCTAATGTGACAAAATTAAATTACTTCATCTCTGCTTAAGTCCAGTGAAGGATTTGATAGATTTGTTTCTCCATTTTCTCCATCAACTCTACACCCATGCCACTTCACTAACTGTAGCAGAGTTAAGCTTTATATACAGCAAGTTTCTGGGAGAACCAAAATAGGAACAAGAGAATGAGAGGGCTCAATAATCTTTCTTTTTTTTAGCATCAGAGGCATCAGCTTATAAAGCCCTTTTTAAATTATGGTGATAAAAGCAGTGATTTTGTTTTGTTTTGTTTATGCTGCATCTACTGAAAGACTTAATTGCAGAATTGGCAGTTGACTTAGTAGGGTACCAGCTTTTTTTTGATGACCAAACTATATTTAAACATATCTATGCAAGTTCTTCCTTTTTTCTGCCAATCTTGTTTTTTACCTGAAAAATCCCTTTTTTCTCACAGAAGCAGATTTTACACCCTAAGCAGAGATATCTCACTTCTCCCGGATTTTTTTTTNCTTATAAAGCCCTTTTTAAATTATGGTGATAAAAGCAGTGATTTTGTTTTGTTTTGTTTATGCTGCATCTACTGAAAGACTTAATTGCAGAATTGGCAGTTGACTTAGTAGGGTACCAGCTTTTTTTTGATGACCAAACTATATTTAAACATATCTATGCAAGTTCTTCCTTTTTTCTGCCAATCTTGTTTTTTACCTGAAAAATCCCTTTTTTCTCACAGAAGCAGATTTTACACCCTAAGCAGAGATATCTCACTTCTCCCGGATTTTTTTTTGTTTGTTTGTTTGTTTTTTTTACATCACTTCTGGTAAGACTTTACCAGAGTAACAAGACAAGAGAAGCAAGAAGATAGGCATTCTTCTGATCACAGACATCACCTTTTCTGTGCTTTTGCCTGTTTGAGTGGATCTTCCTCATACAATGTTTATTTAAATGTTAGGCTGCATTTCCGGTGAGATCCACTAGTTACTAAGTTACTAAGTTGTTCCAGCCAGGGATAGCTCTCCTCATGTACCATAACACTTTGTTTCTATTAGAGGTACTTCACTTTGGCACATCAAGAGCGTGCAGCAGTTCAAGACACTTTGCATTGCATCCATGCTTTAGTCCTCTGCTATTTCCAGCACACTCTAGATGGTAACTTCCACTTAATCACTACATGGGTCATGTCTGAACATGAGGAAATGTTGAAGCAGTCAATGCATGGAGTTTTTTCCTGCTGACTTCACTAAAGCCAGGTCTTCACCTAAGTATTCTGGAAGAATAGAGAACTGGTTGTCCAAGACTGCTCAGCTTCCTTGAATATTCAGTCCCGCATTAAAAAGAAAACAGATCAGGAGATACATAAATGTGTTGTTACAGGCCCTACAGTGTTGTATGCAAGGCATCATTATATAATTCCATTTTTAGTGCTGCCACACTGCACTAATGGATAGACAGCAACTTTCAGGGATAACTGTAGAAATAATGATGCTAATTGGAGTTAATCACGTTGAGACCAGGAAATTTTTAAGCCTAGGTGTGAACACCTGTGGTAGCTGAAGCGACTTTGTCAGCAGCCTCAGCCTTTTCCTTTCTTTCTCAGGTGACACTGAGGCATGAAGATGGAGACGAGAGTGCTGAGCCCCCTCCCAGTGGGCGCAAGGATCGGAGGAGGGCCAGCGTTGGTGCTGGGGAGCGCAGGGGGCTGGAGCGCCGACGGAGCCGCAGGCACTCGGCACAGAACGTCAAGAGCACTTTATCGGCCCCTGCCAGCCCGTGCGGGCCATCGAGCTTCGTGCTGAGCCATGGGCAGCGCGTGGAAGAGCTCAGTGAGAGGTAAGGGAGGAGCTGAGGGATACTCCCATTTGTCTCCTGTAACTTTCTGTTCATTGCACTTCATTAATATGACAGCCTTTTCTTTATTTTCCTCTTTTCATTGAAATAAAAATGAAAAAACACAAGCATATTCATAGTTAAAACACCAGCGCAAAAAAGCAGTGGATTTGTAAGTGACTTACCTACATAGCTAAGTTCTTTGGCACCATTCATCCTAAGTAAATGGACCCAAACCACATCATATAGAGCATTTGGTGTGGGAACTAACTCAGCTTAATTTCATCCATTGACAGATCTTATGTTCACTATGTCCACATAACAGAAGATTGTAACAAGAGCATGGTAACATTAATTCAGAGCTATTTGTCCTGTGTATGTTACCGTTCATTCTTATTTTTTTTCCTCCTTTTCATTCCAGCATAAATATTTGCCTTTGAGGCTACAGCATAGTAGTGAATATATCCCATGTTTTATAATTAGCAAGAGAGAGGCAGTAATGAGTTGCTGAGCAGCAGTCTGCAGCAGTGGAGTCAGTGGAAGATGGTGTCTTTGCCAGTCCTGTGATGGCTTGCTTAGGCTATGTATGCTGAGGAAAAAAAGGAGCTGCAGATCCTCAGTGTATCTGACTGCTTCACAAGAGGGCTGGAATTAATTTCACCAAAGTTAGATGTCTGACCAGCTCTCATCTCTTTGATGTCAGTGGAGTGCAGCAAGCACTTGTGGGCCTTCAGTTATCTAATGTGTTCTACACGCCTGAAATTTCAATCAGGATGAATCACGCTCTGAGACTGGCTGTTTGCTGACTCTAAAGGGGAATCTGGCTGACTAGCTCAGGTGGAGCTACATAAGCTGCAGACAGCAAAAGCTGGACACTCTCGTCTCACTGCTGAAGATACAGTTTGAAAAACTGAAGAGTGGTCTGTACAACAGCATATCCTGTATTAATTATAACATTTGAGAAGTTGATTGAAGGTTTCTGTTGGTTAGCACAGGATGTAAACTTAGAGCCCTAAAATCCTATGTTACATGTAAAGCAGTCCTTCTTGCAAAGAGGGCTGGGTTGACTAAAGTTTAATGGATTCTGGCAATATGAAAATATAAGACTCCAGATAATTGAAACAGTAGTTGAATGTTGTATGACCACATAATAGCACTTTATTTTCTTCCCTTGTTTTTTTTTCTTTTTTGCATTCGACAACACATTCATGCTTGCTTTCCATCACCACCTGTGGCCCGATCTTTAGTGGGCTGACAGCTGAGAGCCCCACGGTCTTACAGGCTGATAACAAGGATGACAGTGCATTTGAGGATGAGTTTAAAGCATCTTCAGTGTGAGTACAGCTGGGGGCTTCAGCTGCTCTGCATGGGATGCCTTATGCATGACCTTGGGCCCTGCTTGAGAACTTAACAATGTAACTGGGAATCTGTATCCATGGATGTGGAGCAGATATCAATGATTTTTTTTTGTTAAGCTGAATTTGGATTGGAAATGAGAAGATGGTTCAACTCTACAGAAATTTTTCATTCTCTTACTGCTATTTAATTAATCAAATAGAAGCCATCCAGGACAACAACTTCTACCAATATATTTTTTCGCTATTAATGTTTGCTTGCTAGCTTTATTTTGCAGTCTTCAGTAACTTCTAATAAATTTGTGTTTGAGCTAATTTTTAGTAGGAATAGAATAGAGGGAATGAAACCACAACAGATTAGTATCAGAAGCTCTTTGAAATAATTTTTCACCAACATAATAATGTAATTTCAATAATCATACTATTTTTTTGAAAAAAAAATTATCCAGTTCTGCTCCACACACTCTTTGACAGTGACATATTTTAAAGCATAACTTCAGTTTAAATACAAGAAAGAAGTCTTTATCTAAGCAGTCAAATTTAATTTCATGTTGCAGTTCTCTTCTGTAGGAAAATAATTAAATTCTCTTCAATTCCATTTGGAAAGTCCAACTTGCTCATCTGGCTTTGTAAGGAAAGAGGCATTCAATTATGAATGTGTGTAACTCTGATCTTTATTTTGCATATTAGTTAAATAAAAATCCTTCCTCAGCCTCCGCACCCATTCTCCAGTCCTCTTAGCAGGTAAAGACAGGGAGTATTACTTGTAGCTGGCAAATCAGATTTTTTCCAATTGGACATTACAGACTACAAAGTATGTTGAGGATCTAAAGATGCAAGTTCTCAGTGAAATTTTTTAAGTTACCATAAAAAGAAGTTAGTCAACTGTTGGATCTTCTATAATTCCCATTTTTCTGGTAAAGTGTTTCTGGTAAACAAGCATTTCAGATAAGCTGATTTTGTCTTTTGCATTCTTAGTTTCATTATCTGCCCAAATCTGTAGTTGTGGTCAGAAGAGGAAAAACAGCCTTCCTGCTTTATCATATTCCAGCAAGTCTCAACTTTCAGTGAAATACTCCAGATGTGTGCAACAGTATCTCTACACCTGGTAGCTAAACTGAGACAAAAAAAAAAAAGCCTTATAGCTTCTATCCATTAATGTTTAGGCAGAAAAATAGTGAAGTTGAATGAGTTCTAGAAGGTTTTTACACATTTATAGAATTTGAATTAAATTTAAATGGAAAGCAGTTTTTTGGAATCAAATTTTCGAATTTGAGCATATGGTCTCAATGCAAGATATTTATTGTTTTAAAGGACTGGAATAGAGTATCATAAATTTAGATCTTGCGGCAATTTGTATTGAAATTTTAAAATCCTGTGTTAAAATATAATGCAGGCAGCACCTGATTTTGTCAAAAGAAATGCGCATTATGACCCTGCTGCTTCCATTGTTAATGTTGCAGAGAGGAATCTACACAAATGGATAAGAATTACTTATTACCTCTGTAAAACTGAAGGTGACTTCTGTTCAGCCATGAAAGAGCTGTCTCCTGCTAATGATCTTTTGGTTCATAACCCTGGTCCCTCTTGAGAAAGGGAAAAAATTTGGCAGTAAGTTTTTGCAGCTATATTTTCCAAAAAATAGTCTACAAAATGGATTTCAGTCTATATTCCTTCACTACATTTTCTTTCCCAATAGAAATTATAGCAATGCCACTGATAATCTTACTGTGTTGTTCCTGCTGAAAGTTCTAAACTTTGTGTGTGGCTGCAGATGTCTTATGTCTGGTTTTACAGGGGATTAGATCCAGCAAAATTTCTTCTGATGGACATGGTTAGAGATTGAAATCACACTCTTACACTGTACTAAATTTTATTTTGGGCAATACTCTAGGTTATTTTTGGACTTCTGTACCAAAATCAGGAGAAGGTTCAAGTTCTTTCCCATCATTCTCCTTCCCACAATGTTCATGTTTCTTTTCTTTCTAGCTCATCAGCTGTTTTGGCAATTGCTTTGCTTTTGTTTACCACATCAAACAGGTTGTCCACAGTCATCTGCTCTGTGTCAACCAGTAAGTCTTCCAAAAAGAGAATAATCCATCGTGCCGGTAAAACAACAACAAAAAAAAGACAATATTGGCCAAATTCTGTTCTGTCTCACAATGCTCTATATTCTCACAATGCTCTATATCCAGAAAAGTTGTCTGAAGTCAGTGGAGTTGCTCTGATCTATGCCAGGCTAATTGAGAGCAGACTTCGGGTTTTGAGCTGGGAAAAGTTGACCGTAAATGCTAAGGGCGACCAAAAGGAAAACTTGCAGGCCTTTTTCATCCACTTGGCAGCCTTTTTCCAAACTAAATGTATTGCTTTTTCGCCTGTGGTTCAAAACAAATAAGGATCCAAATCTGCTTTGTGTTAAAATAGTTTTCATGGAGAGTTAAGCCCATCCTGATGTGCCTGTTACTAAATAAATAAGTAAAGAAGTTGATAACAGCTACAGAGAAAGGCTGAAGGTTGATTTAAAGGTCTGTACCTACTGGAGCATACTTTAGGATGCCTGTCCTGACCACCAGCAGGTCTGATTTGCTGAAATTTCTTTCTGTTACCATGATGGCATAGAGCACTTGCAAGCCTGGCGGGAACTTCAGTCCTATTAACATGATGTTTTAAATGCTGTGCTGGAGGTGCGTCCTAAGATTTTCTGCCCTGGTCCAAATTGAGTGCTCTCAGTCTGTGGTCTAGCATGCTGTTTCTTATGCAGTAGACTTTTAAACACATTCTTCCATGGGTTGTGTTGTTTGTTTGGGTTTTTTTCCTTTTTAAAGTAAAGCTAGCTTTTTCCAGCCACACAATGGATAGGGTCAGGGAAAAATGTAAGGAGTGGCATGGAATTTGCACTAGATTTATGTTGTTACTGTATGCAGTGATTACTGGTTAAATAAACATTAAAAGGCAAATTTCTGTCTGTCTGTCTTTCAGTCTCATCCTGACTGGTTTTGAGGGAGTAAAAGGCAGGTCGTTCAGAAGTTCTCAGTGCTGTCTTGAGCACTGGACAGCTTCTTCTATTCATACAAATCAAAAACAAGTGCTTCTCCCAGTTTTCCAAATTAACGTTTCACATTTTGCAGTGCATTTCCCTTTCTTCAGTACTGCACAGAGACCATAGTCATCCCTCACCCTGGGGATGTCCCATCAGAGCTGTTCGAGCCAGACCTTAGCAAACATATTCAAGTGAGCTTGTGGGAGATTTACACTGACACCTCTTATCAGCGTTCAGGTGAACGACTCCATCACTGTGGAATTAGTTACAAAGACTGAGGTTTATGGAGTTGTGAATAGCTAGGATTAGGTATTTACCTCTCTTTACTAGACTCTCTGTTTTTTGTTTCCATAGCTTTTATTTGTTTTGTATCATCAAAAATCACCAAAGAATTGCTAAGATCCATCTTATAACACTAAATATGTTCATCTAGATATAACCTGGCCATGGTTAGAGCTTTCTTGTCAGTATTCTTGTGTTTGACACCTAACAAGTGAGAGAACTGACTGCCATCTTAAGAACTTACCGGAGTGGAGCCTGCATTCTGAATCAGTGACCAAAGCTGGCTTTAGCAAGCTGTCTTTCTTTAGACCATGAAGCTAAAAAGATATGTGGAAGACCAACTATTAGGTCCACCTGAGGGTCCAGATTTTTCAATCTGAAGAAAGCTGGCCTTCAGGAGAGCTATATTGATAAAGTAAAAACAACAGAAAAGCAAACAGGAAATTATGTATCTGTGGACTTTGCATTTGTTAGTGTCCTGCCTGGAAGCCTGATAGGACTCATCCTCTGAGCAAAAAGTAGCACAGGGAATGACAAAGTTTCCCACAAATTTCTAGGCTAGCTGGACACAGCTCCATTGCAGAGTGCACCCTGGGCTCAAGGTCTTTCACACACTTTATGGTCCTAGAAAAAAAAAAGGGAAATAGTTGTCTAAATAAAGGAAAGCTGTGCTGAGAAGTCATAAGGATCTGTTTGTTAGAAAATGCATGTTTGTGATGTTTGAGGATTGCCAGGATGCAGGCAGAGATCGTGACACTATTTTGGTTTTACCAGAAAACAATGAATACAGCTGAGCCTCTGATGCTAAGCTTTTTTTCTGCTCAGCTTCAGATTCCTGTCAAGTTTCTAACCAACAGCACAGACCTTAGTTCGCTTATTAGGCCCCATTAACTGATTGTTCAAACTGCTTCATGTAGAGCCAGGACTAGCAGGGTTGGTTTGTCCAAGATACAGCTGAGACTTCTTTTTTTATTATCATGACCTTCCATGTTTTCAGACATCCCAAACAGTAACTAATCTTTTCTTTTTCTCTAGCATTTACTATGGAAAAATTCTAGCTTTTTTCATGATGTTTCAAGTTCTGGTGACTTTCCACAACACTGTAAGAAAAGATTTGATTGTATAAGTACTTAATGGCTATAGATCAAAGATACAGTCGTGGGTGGGGTTTATTTTATTTTATTTAGGATGGTTTGTTCCACATCTCTTAGAGTTGCTGTCTGTGTCAAATATGATGAGTGGTATGATAGGTATGAACCAGCAAAGTGGGGAGACTGAACATCATAATTTGATGTAAGACTCAGGCTGTGGTTTGGATTACTAAAGGCCCAGGTGAGAGAAGAAATTAGTTTCTCTTTTATTGCTATAACAGAAGGAAATACATGTTGGGTTTTTTTTTCCTTGATGTTCATCTCTGGTTCCTAGTTTTGGGTATTTAAAACAACTGAGGCATGAAATTAGACTAAGAAAACATCTCCAGGATAAACATGCAGTCACATATCTGTGGATGTGAATCTCTTTAATCCATGGATATTCACACAGACATACACACATACATAGGAGCTGAGCTACCTAGCATTTGGGTGGGCTTTGACATTGAATGGCATATGATCATTTATGAGAGAGATAATAATTCTTTTCACAATTTGGTCAATATGGGTGAAAATGGAAATGGGACATGAAAAAGAAGAGGTTTTAGAAAGATTTATCTGTGAAATTAAATGACTTGGTAAGGTAGCAAGCTAGTGTCTGTTCATAGCATCAGATTGTTACTAGTCTTTGACAACAATACCATACAAAATCTGACCTGCTATTTCAGGTTTGGAGCAGGAGAACACGTTTATTTCTCCTACGCAGATAGAATTTGAAGCATGAAGTCAAGCAGATTCGAAAGGAGAACCCTAAAAGTGTGCAATTTGTAATCTTACTCTTTGTAAGAATATCTTGGAAATCCTGTAAGGAATGCAGTAGAGGAAGAGACATGAGATAGGTTAAGAAAAACTTTCTTTTGAAGCCATACCATAAAAAAGGACTGCATTGATGTATAGATAGGGATTGATCCACTAAAGCATAAGTAATAATAACACAAAAATTTAAAGTTTACAGCTTGATGAGTATCTCAGATCCAGGTCTTATTACTGTTTCAAGTTGATATCAGCCCTTTTTATATGAATTAAAATATCTCTGTAGATGTGTCAGGTTTTCTAGTCAGAATAGTCTTTGCTGACTGCAGGTCCTGCTGAGAGGAAATGTTTTATGCTTGGTATACATGCGGAGGCCAGTTGACAGCGGCTGCACTTTGTTATGAAGGCAATGGTAGGTTTTCCTGTTTGAACTTCAGGAGGAGTGAAGAAAGCACTGAAGTTTAAATAGATTGGAGCTGCGTGGCAAATGAAATCACAGCATGACTTACCCTAATTATTTTACTTTGGTTTTTTCCACTGTGTGTTTAGCTTTCGTGAACTACCTGAGGAAATGCAATGCCAAACCGGGATGTGAATGCATTTCTCTGGATCTGTATGGTAGTGTCTTATGCACTGGAGTATACCTGCCGTAGAGATTTCACCTCACCAGTGCATTCCAAGTGTTTGTAAACGTGATCCTCTGAGGACAGAAATTTTTACACGTGGGATGCAACGTGGGGGAAAAAAAACCCTGCAGTTTGGCAGGATGCCATTTCCCTTTGAAGTAAGGGCCAATAACAGTGACCTTCCAGTGTTAACCGATACGCACTTGCAAGCTCTGAAAATAACATTTCTTCTCTCTTTCTGTATATATTTCAGTATATATTGGTCCAAAAGTCTATCTGTGCCATTATTCTGTTTCTTTACCTCTCTGCTCTTAGAAATGTAAAAACAGCAATGCTGTTCAATGATCAGAGTTGTGACTCTTGAAGCCTTTGCAAAGCCTTACCAGTATCGTAAGCAATGCTCTGCTGTCTTGCTATGCTTTAATGCATCCTATATAAACCAACTGCAGCAATTAAACAAGTGTGGAGACATTGCCTAGGTTTAGTTGTGAAAAGCTGTTGCCAATTGTATTTTAGGGATAACAAGTAACAGGAACCTAAAGATAAAGAACACATGTGAAGGCATGTTGAATGCATGTACTTCACATCATTTGTCATTTGCTCAACTTTTTGTCTGAACTGTTTTCTTTATTTAAGGCAGAAATACCAGGATCATTTTCCTTTTGACCTTCCTAATTATTCACCTTAGTTTTCTTCTGTGCAGAAGGTCAGATTTTGAGGCTTCGTAAGTACATTGTTGTCCATATAATTTCAT
>VYZQ01061115.1:0-36409 GCA_013400655.1 Mystacornis crossleyi
ATAGATAGATAGATAGATAATCACTAAAAAAGGCCAAATCGGAGCTACAATAAGGCAAGAACTGCTTAATAACATGTTTGTACAGTTCCTTGGCTGATGTGCCGATGCTAACCTGGCAGGAAGATTAGCTGCTTATCCAGAGAAAACTACCAACGCAAGCAATTCCTATTTTCTAGACAAACAGTAAATTCAATTTAAATTTGGTGACGTTTCAGATTGAAAAAAGGGAGACATTTTTCAAAGTGTCAAAACATTTCATGTGAACATTTTTTATCTATAATGTTTGTTTCAGAAATGCCAAAAAGTTTTCATTTGGACATTTTCCCAATGAACTTTTTTTTCAAATTGGCATTTTTCATGTAAAAGTTCAGGTAATGTTTAAAAAATGAACCTCCTTTAAGTTAAAAAGCTCAAAATTTCAGTTCAGGTCAAATAAAATATTTCCCATTGATCAAGCAGAACTTTAGTGTTTCCCAGAAAAGATCACTTTTGTTTGAACTCAGTTTTTCTCCAGTTTTTTATTCATAAGAGAAAGAGAAGTTTTGCCTGAATTTATAAACATCATGTTGATTTTTAATAGATTTCTTTGGCTTTCATAGATGTTATGGTCAGGTTCACAAATGGGTTCTTGCATCTTAATAAATCACTGTGAATTGCAATTATTTTAGAGGTCCAGGTGCACCTTTTAGCCCATCACAAGCATGAGATACACCAGGTAATTTCAGCTTCTTTAGCTAACGTTTAGGCAAATTTATTTTGTATTTGCAACGGGCTAAAATTTTTGCTAAAGATCGTTCACCAGCAGAGGGTTCAATTCACACACATATCTGGGACTTGGTCTTGGCTGGAGAACAGCCATGATTTTTTATTTATGGAGCTTTATTAAAACTTAGGAAAGGAGCCTAAATATTTTTCCTGAAAGAACATCAGCCAAACAAAATTACGAGCTGGAGATCTGGAGATGGATTAGATCAATTAGGAGATGAGCTGGGACAATGCACTGAATGTTGAGATTCTGCAGCTCCAGCAAGTTCAAGATCAGTCAAATATTTCCTATGCATTGTGTCTGATTTATTTTATATTAGGATGTGTTATGAGCTGGCAAAAGCAATCCGAGAGCTCTTTGTGGGGATCGTGGACACGTTGCCCTCTGTGGAGAGTAGATCGAGTTACAGATGTTTGGAAAAGGTCGAGCCCAACATTCAGTCTTTAAATGGGGGGGGTGGGGGGGGGGGGAGGAGAGCCAGAAGAGAGGAGGTCAAACATCTTAAATCACCAGACAAATATTACAGTAAACTTCCAAATATGCTTTTATAAGCATCTAAATGAAAAAAGAAGATGAGGGCGAAATTTAACATCATCTAGGGATTTGTCAGCATCAAAGAAGGAGGTCCTACTATTTTCCTCCCTTCTCTGAATTCCTACTGCTTACTTTAGAGTTGGCCCACCTCTTCTTGATGGACCAGCTCTTCCCCAGACAAGGAAAAAGGTGCAGATTCCGTATTTATTGATATTAATAACTTCAATATTTCATATGGTATCTTGAAAACAAATGAGGAAAACAGTCAAGATCTATAAAATTAATTAAAAACTGGTCATAAAATCTTCTGCAGGTACTGATGTTAAGTGGAACGATATTTGTGATGCAATTGTTCCTCTGGCACTAAGCCAATGTTTTCATCACTGATTTTGGTGATGAGAACACACCAAAAATGCTGCAAAGACATGAGAATGTAAAAGGATTTTGACAAACTGGTGAAGGGGAGTGAACAAACGTTCAATTAGGAGAGGTGGAAGGCTCTACAGGTGGGCACAAACACGGGCAGAAGACTCAGTGGGGGACCAAACAAGCACCCAGGTGTTCCCAGAGAGCACCAGCTGAGCAAGAATCAACAACATCCCATGAACTTTTGGAAAGTAGAATCATTTCTGGGACATGGGAGGCGATCCCTCAGATCCAGTGGTCATGGGAAAGGCCTCACCTGGAGCCCTGCAGTCAGCGTGGCACTTCCAGAAGGCTCTGGACACTGGGAGGGAACGCAGCAGAGCCCAAGGGAGAACCACAATTCAGGTGCATGAGGAAACCCTGATGGAATGTGGAGAGGGTGAGATGGGAGGAAGATGCAAAAGCGGTTTAAACAAAGGCAGATCACCAGAAGATAAACTATTCCTCATGTCCCCTGTTTAGCCGGATGAGAAGTAAATTGCAGCAAGGAATGTGCCACATGAATGCAAACTATTATTAATTAATTCTCATTACTAATTTATTAGTACTATACAGCATGCCTGCCAACATTCCATTAAACACTGCCAGGCTGTGGGTACTTATGGTTAGTTACCACTCCTAAAGTCCTCCCCAGGGACCAATTCTGGCCATCAGCCAGCTGGTGTAGTCTTTCTTTAATTTACAAGTTGTCCCACTTGTCCAGACCTATAAGGAAGGCGTTCTACATGTTTAATGTTGGACCAGGAGTTTTATGTCCCTTTGGCTGTCTATTTACTGAAGGAGAAGAAGAGACATGACAGCTGTAGAATTCTTCAGGAGCTGGATCAAATTGTTTGGGTGCATCCTGGCCAAAGGAAGCAACAGAAGTGGCTCAGGATTTGGGCTCTGCTGGAGCAGTAGAGCAGTGGGAGCACTTTCAAACTGCAGCTTGCTTGATTGTAACTAACTGATTTTCATTTTAATTAATGGCAATCTCAACAGAGTGGAGTTTTGTTTTTCCAAAGAATGCCAGTTAAATAAAAACCGGTTACAAATATTTGTCTCAGTGCCTCCTCTGGTAGATGTTCGAAGCAGAGAAAGGGAGAAGTAAGAAATCTTTGTGCCTGAGCAGAAATGAAGTTTTGGGACACAGAGTATCAGAAACCTACTTAAGGCTCAGTGCGATTTCATTGGTAGTTCTGAGCCTCAGGAAGAAAAAGAGATAAAAATCAAAAATCAAAATCCAGGAATTGCATTAACACTGACACATTCTATAAATAACTTGTGGCATACTCTGACTCAAGGAGTCAAGGGATTAAGAGCCTATGCAGTGTAAGAGAGAACCAGTTCTATGGGTAACACAAACATTAGTCAGGATCAACATCTGTAAGGAACATCTGTTCCAGACACTGATTACTTGCACCTTTCTCCCACACACCACCCTATCCAGAAACGAGATACTCAAAGTGGGAAAATTTTTCATGTCCAATCTCTTTTCTGTGAAGAGGAAGAATCCAGCAGGAATGACACATTAATTTTTAATGACTGTTTCATTTTGAATAAAACTTCAGAGTTCAAAAAGGATTATTACAAATCTCTACAGGAAACAGTCCCCTTTTCAGTTTGAGGTCAGTTTTTGTTTCTAAGGTTTTAATATTGGTTTAAAATGCAGTTTTCAAAAAGCTCAAAGTAGAACATCAAAATTACACTCTCCAAAGAAATGAAAGCTTAAAAAATTTCATGCCAGTGAAAATTTGAAAAAACAATTTCAGAATACCACAGAATTTAATTTCATTCATTTCCCATTCAAGTACTGCCAGGAAACCAAAACCATCAGATTTCTACCATCTCTAAAAATACTGGAGAATTCTCTGTGGTTGTGATTCATTAAGGCAATACCCACATAGCTGTGGGCAGGACTTGTCTCACCTAGTCTGAGACACTGACAGTGTTGAAATCCCTGTCTGAGCGAGTCATCACAACTTCCTTTAATATCAGTGGTAAGAACCTTGGGTGATGCAACTCTGTTTGATGGTAGGCATCTAAAATAGGTCAGAGCATTCAACTTCTCTCCATTGATAATAAAAGGGAATCTAGATCAGATGGAGAACTTCTGCTTGTTGATGTCTTACACTGAGAATTCACATTTTATAAATGAAGCAGTTTTCAGACTGGGAATCAGACTCAAAAGGGATCACACAGCATCTGTTAAGATAAGCACAAGGAAGACAATATCTACAAGAGACATTGCAGAATGGATTCTCTTCACCACCTACCAAATGTGACCTGGAGGATCTTCTCCAGGGCACTTGCAAGGCCATCTGCTTTCTCTTCTGTTGTGTCTGCTTTTTATTTGTTGCTCAAGGCAAAGATGTGTAGGTGTCTTTGATAGTTTTGCTTTCTGTAGCCCCAAAGACTTCGGCACAGAAATAAGATTTCACTTAGACGTTGAAAAGAGAAAATGTGTGAAAGAGATTGCAATGATGTTCTCAAGGTTGTTGGATTAACTTCCTGTTGCTATCACTGACAGTGATTTATCCTGGTTGTTTAAATTCTGCTGGTAAACACGAGGCACTGAGGTCGGCTGTGCCTCATTGTGCTGAGACAGAACTTTCCAAAGCCAAGCATGAATCTCTTTCTTTCTCTCAGAGCTCTGTGGACCGTGTTTTTAGTGACATGTCAAAGGAAAAGAAACCTTGCTACTTGGACAAATATGTGTAGGCCACCTATGGTTCCACCATACTTCTCTGTTGTAGCTGTTCAAGTTCCTTAAACATCACAATTGGAAGAATCCAGCTTGTGCATAGGAAGCAGGAACTCCATAGGTGGGAATTAGTGACATGGACTCTTCTACCTCAGGGTCATTTACTTGACAGAGTGTGTTTGGACTTCCCAAGAATCTAAGGATTCTGTCTTATAAATTTAGCAGCTGGTACCAAGGAATATCTGAAATCACTTCTTAGGATGTATGAACACAGCATTCCAGAGTTCTAGGAAGATCAGTTATTTCTTTCCATGTCATGGGTGTCACTGGCTAAAGCAAAAGGAAGGAAAGGCTGTGGTGAACTGTGCTACAAAAACGCACCCTGAGGATGCAGTGAGGAAAAGAACACAGGGAATGATGGAGCAGTGAAAGGCAGAGCTGGCAGTGGAGCAGGACACTGGTTCCACAAAGCACAACATAGTAAAATCGTGGTTATCCTGCTGCAGACATGAGCTGGCTCAGATGGAGACAGGTTGGCCACAGCTCCTCCTGTGAAACAGTCAATCCACCACCGTAATCAAGATTTATTTATCTGACGCCCAAATTCTATCATCAACATGAACAACAGCAACAGCAAGAAGTCAAAAAATCCCTCCAAAGCCTTTTGATGATTTTATCATCCACAATATCAAAGGAGCTATTGACAAGGAAAACCTTCAATTAAAGTACTGATGTGATACAGGGGCAAATGATTAAACTCACCAAAATAATTCAAAACAGGTTTGGGGTTTTTTAAGTTTATGAACTAAAATTTTTTTAAACCTCTCATTCTTCCTGTCATTGTAGTGCTGCTCTCATAAACTCAGGCAAATTGCCCTCTGCAGGAAACCAGAGCATGCTCTCCAATGACCAGTGCTCAAGTAACTCTGGCACTCAGTAGCGCCAAGGAATCTGAGGGGTGGATCAGAACTTGCGTCCTGTAAAGTCATACAGCAAAATGACAAAAGTCTCCCAAAAAATCCTCATCCTGTAAGGATTCTCTGCTGAAGGATTCATACTCAAATTCAAGTCAGATGAATTATCCAGGTTTCAGGGACTATTTCTCTGGAATGCACGAGTCCATTTCAGTCCAGTTGTGATGGGAACTGGACCTGCAAGACTTGTTATGTCCAAGGTCACAGGAAAGGGAGAAGCTGCTTCCTAAACTTTTCCAGCCAGAATCCAGGAGGGATCGTTCTGTCTTTGGCAAATTATAAATGATGTTTGGCACCATTTCGAGCAGGACTGAGCCTAATACCCGCAATCAGCCAAATCTGCCTCAGACACATCACATGAATTTGCATTGAAGCTTAGTTGCCTGGGATTTTTTTAATGGAGAACATAATCAGCTCACTATATATTCTCCTTGTGTAACCATCTATCCATCATCTACAATATGCACAGCTATAAAAGCACAAACCAGATTGTCATTGTTATTTTTTGAGAAAACATTTCTTTGTTCAAGTGCAAAGCTTTGTCTCCTTCAGTTGTACTGGGTTTTAGTTATTCTAAAATCTGACTTTATAAAAACCTTCTGCAAAAGCAGATAAAATGAAGGCTTTCTCTGTGTAGGAGTGATTAGTATTCTGTAGTGTCGCAGTACATTTTCATACTGATTTTTTGTCTGTTTTTCCCCCATCAGAATAGTACACTTGTGGGCTCTACATATCTTAATATAGATTGAAGATAACATTTTTTTTTAAATCTACACTTGGGTCCTTTAATTTTTTGCAACTTTTGAAGGAGGATTATTCATTTTAGGAAATAAAATATGAGTGACTCTATGAAATCAAACAGTGTTTGAAAGGGAGGCTGAAAATATTTTGTTCATATATGCTTTCCTCATTACAGGTGGAGAAGTGCTTGGGAATGTAAACACTGTATGGTTTAATTGCCTCTGTACATTAGTGGAAAATAGATATTTCCTAATTATTCAAAACTGACATACTGCCAAGGACACGGCCTTGCAGCTCCACCCGGAGCTCCTCAGCAGTGCCGAGCACCCACTGCCCCTCTGCCTGCTGTCCCTGGGAGCTGGGGCTCCTCAGCTCCCTGGAGAACTGGGATTTAATTGCCTTGCAGTGCATAAACCCCCCCAGAAGATGTAAGAGGCCGTGCCAGAGCCTGGGCCTCATGTACAGCACTGCATCATTCCAGTGAGTACAGCATCAAGACCTGAGCAAATATTTAAACCAGAAACAATTTCAAGCAAGCGCACAAAGGGATGTTCGAGTTGGCCTGGGCCAAATGTCAAGGAAACAAATTTGAAAAGAAAAAAACCCAAACAGACAAAAAAACATTTTCATGACTTCACTACTTTTTCAATCAGATGCCTCTAAAACAAAAAATCAGTCCTTTTTCTCTTCCTTCCCATTGTGTTTTATTGTATGACCAAAAAGATTTGTATTTTAATTCTTGTTGCCCTTGATCAGTGACTTCCTTTCTTATTTTCTTGATGGATATTATATACATAAGCAGCTGTGTTTCACCATTCCATTGACTCCAGCAGTATTACTAATATGTTTAGTGATAGGCACGTGTTTAATTACCAAGGAGAAAAGAGACCTTAAATAGTTCCCTGATATGGGAAAGCTGGTTTAGGTTAACTACAAATGTGATTTGCCTTTTGGGAATCCTGGTCTCACTTCCATGACTGAGGGCAAACCATAATGGAGTAATGGACAGATAATGCACTTAACTCCATTTTTTAAAACAATATTCTATCGATTTACCTGAAAATCTCAAGTCTGTGGATTTACTTTCTAAAATGCCAGCCAATAACTGTGTTAAAATAAAAAGTGGGGAGATACAACACCGACATTTTACTCTGAAATTTTAAACCTTTCCAATTTTTTTCCTTTCTAAACCTCCTTTGTCTCAGAAGATGGCACAAAACAAAGCCAGAAGCATTTCCTTGGCAGACCAATGGGAAACACAGAGAGAGAAGAAAGGCAAAACAGGGACAGCCCAATTTGTGTCACAGCTCACTACATTAGAGCATGTCTGAGCCCTGGATTTTCTCTCTGTTCATGCCAGTACTCCTTTGATGATTACTTTATCTGAAAAAGATAAGACATTATGAATTTGATTATGGCATCACTCCACGTGGTTTGACAGGGCCTCAAGCACACTGGTAAATTGCTGTCTGAGCAGTTCCATTATTATTACATGGCATGGCCCACAGTTAAGGACTAAGCTGGAATAAATATAGAATTTAAAAAAATGATAACAGTCACTCTTAGCCTTTAAAGAAATTACTCCTTTAGAGTTACAGTGTCTTCTCATTACTTTCAATGTCATTCAGTTAAACATTAATAATTGCTGGCCTGTGCATAACCTGCAAGCTCAAAGCACTCCCAGAGCCCAGCCAGCTCTACAGTGTTGAAATGTCATTTTTGACCATCTTTGTAGAATTTAATCAGTACTTAAACTGTACAGGACTGACAAGGAGAACTGTTGATGGCAGTTGCTTTGAGACTGCTCATATAATTTTCAATCTGAATTTTATGACTGCAGTATTTTAAGCAGAACAGTATAGTAACTGTAATTTTAACAAGAGGAGAATTTTACTGGGTTTTTTTCCTATGCATTAGTCTGGAATTCTATGCACTTAATAGTCTCTTGGTTTAAAGACCTCAGTCTTGGTACAAAGAAAAACAATGCATGCTACAGTTCAGAGTAGGTCATCTGAAGAGCAAGCAAATACATCACTTCACTGTCAGTGCAAGTTCAGAAAACCTATTATTATTATCATTAGGCCTTAAAAACACAGGATTTTAGTCATAGGGGAGTCTATGGAATTCTGAGGTGGGACCATTAAATTTCCTTCTGACCACTCAGAGACATTAGAAGTGCAGGTGGGGAGAAGGTTTGTGGAAGACCTTACAGGATAAATGGGTGGTGTCCCATTGGAAGAGGGAAAACTCTTTGAAAACAAGGTTGGTTAATCTTATCTCATCAGTTTGCTGTAGTTTACCTGAAGAAGAATGGTTTTGAGTCCTGGAGCCAGCACGTGGTCACCAGAAGAGCTGGGTTTTATCACCTACACCTGGGGGAAGAGACACTTCCAGTGGACAAAAATTCTGTGATTCCTCACCTCAGCTGGGCTGGACCCCAGAGCCCAGCTGCTGGGAAGCAAAGCAAACCAAGTGGGTGAGAGAACTTCCCCAGCAGACGGGACTTAGACAGCAGCACAAACCCCTACACGTTCAATTCCGAGTGCAAACACGTGTGTGAGTGCACACGTGTGTGAGTGCACACGTGCCTTTCACTTCTCAGAATTCTCCTGAGAGTCCCCCGCAATCCATCCAGGTGTAAATGGAGTTTCAAGTGCTAACAGGCCTCGGCCCATTCATTTCCCAAGGCTCGGAGCTCACGGAGTGAGTCAGAGGCGTAGCAGCAGCCTCCCTGCAGGGTGCAGTTGGGCACAGCCTCCCTCCCAGAAGTTTTTCCGACCTGGGCGAGTTTCCTGGGACTGCATTTGTGTCTCAGGTTCACAGAGCTCAGGCCCGGGCTGCCCACGGAGCCGGGTGCGGCTCGTTTCCTCCTCAGCTGACACGGTGTGCACCGAGCCAAAGCAAAGAGGGGCCCCTGCTTTGATGTGCCTCCCTAGAACCCAAGAGAAGTGTATAGAGAGTCTTTTAATAATTAAGAGTTATAGATTTGAAAGGAAAGCTACCAGCATTGCCAAGCTTGACCAAAGTCTTTGAAAAGAACTCTGTCAAAATGCGCTTCTAAGAAGAAATTATGTTATAAATTATTTTTATGGAATGTTCCAATGTTAAATGAATATTTAGGTTGCAGTTCATGAAAACCTCCCTCTTCTGAAAAAATGTTTTCATTTTTTGGATTTCTCTTTGTCAGCATTTCTAACAGTAAAAATGACAAACTTTCATGGGTAGGTGCCAATGGAGACAGCTGTATTTTATTATTGAATACTTCTGGTGCTTAGTTTGGCACCAGTCCTGTTTATATTGCTAGTAAGATTTCATGCAAGCCTTTGCAAGGTCTTGTGTTTAAACTTAAATGTCTGATATGGTTTGTAATTGATTCCACCCAGTTCCCTCCCTCCTCCTTCTCAGTCCAGTTTGTAAAAGAGAATTTATCACTGCGTGGGGAACGCAAACCTTCCAGTGCTGCAGATTCAAAGACAAAAATTCCATAGCAAGATCCTAGAAACCTTTGGTTCTACTACGATTCTCTTACACTGCTAGCAAAATGTATTAATCCCTGCTGTTCCTGCCCTCGGATTCTTTTTTTTTTTTTTTTGCGTGTTTTGATTAATTGACTTTGCTCAGGGTTAAATCAAACCAACCCATGTGCTTCCCATCTTGGAGCAAAAATTTAGTTACTGGCAGTACCTCCCAGTCCTTAATCTCCCTGTTTGTCTGTGCCCTTACCTGGGTACACCAGGCAGTTTGCTGAATGCTTGTATGACAGTCAGTGAATACCAAAAAGCAGCTACACAACAAAATCCCTAAACCAGGAAGGTGGATTTGCTTTGGTGCCTTTCTGCAAAACACTAAATGGGAGAACTGCACTTCTGTCAGGGCTCAAATTACACGAACATGAAGTCACTGAGATCAGAGGATTTGTTTTATGAGAGTGAACTTCAGAAGGCAGCAGAGGAAGAGAGGTTTTTAAAAACTTTCCACTAGAGCTCCGTAATGATAAACAAGGCAGGTTGGTCTGCCTTGGTCTGGTCTATGCAGAGCCAAATATAAACCAAGAACAAAATACCCACTGGCCGACTTAGCATGTAATGAGCTACTCCTAATGGAAATCAGTGAACTGCAGTTGGCCTTGAGAATCGCTTATCATTGCCAAGACCTCTGCGATAGCCGGTCTGCTCACACCTCTTTTATCACTGCCGTGTCTTGTAGCAGATCATGCTGGGCCTGAGATGCTCTTTTTGGCGTTGGCCGGGACGGTCGGAATTACAACATCCGTGTCTTTGGCTGGGGCCTTCAGGGTTATTGCAGTACAAGAACTGACTGTGCTCCATTTCGCAGCATTCTGGTCTTGTCCTTATCAGATCACGCACAGCGCTTCACGATATTTAAAATTCGGCCCTGCTTTCGCATTGTTTCATATCGGAACAGCTTTCACGCCTTCAAAACTCATTCTCTATGTGCTGCTGATAAACATTATGCAGATAGATAAAATGGGTTATTCGCAATCCACTCAGGTTCCCATGTTACTCTGTATTCTGTGGTGGGCCCCTGTTAAAACTGTAAATATACTCCCTTACCTCATTACTTTAAATTTTGTTACAGTGAACTGCATGTGCAGCTTATCTCACCATAACAAATTTCTCTATAGCCATGGCTGGAAAGACAATGTGTGTCTGTAGAGGAAGAAAAACTATACAGGGCTTTAAAAGTCAATGTTTCTCTCCCACCCACCATAAAAAAAAGGGTCTAGAAACTTCCTGTAGCCATAAAACCATGAAGAGAGTTGCACAGGGTATGATTGTTCTTCAAGGGAAATGAAAGAATCCTCTGTAGATTTCAATATGGAAAGAAGGCTATAATTGCATGTTCTGCAGATATCATTCATGACAGAATTACAACAAATATCATATGCCAGTAACTCAGACGAAGAGCTGTCGCGTTTAGCTAATCCCTCTCTCAGGGGGTGAGCAGAAGATGGTGCATCAGTAAATTGGCACCAGAGTCTAATTAGTGCTCTCATTCAGCGTACTAAGTAGGAAGAGATGGCAGAAAAAGTAGATAATATTCAACAAGCAGAGGGGCAGGCAGGCAGATCTGGAGTAAGAGAAATTGCAGACCCAAAGATCTCTAGAGAGTGCAAAACACAAGCTAAAATTTTATCCAGCTTAATCACAGTAGAATGCAAAACAGAATTCTCATAACTTCTGCTGCTTCATGGACACGAAGCCAAATGAGCACAGGTTTCCTCTAACTGTTTATTTCACCTTCTGTGCAGGAAGGAGGGGAAGCAGGGCTGGGGCAATAACTTATCCTGAAACATTTTTGGAGCTAAAGGTCAGGTAGAGTTCCAGGAGCAGCGAGTTCCAGAGGAATGCAACTCTGAGTAAGAATTCCCATGTCCAGCTCCCACTCCCACCCTGATGGGGATGATTAGCTGAGGTTTCCTGATGAATGTAGGTGTATGTAACAAGTCAGAGGGGGAGAAGTGATAGATTAGGTCATTTAGCCCAGTCTAGCAGCACTGTGTGGGCAGGTCAGCCCTGCAGATTTGACACAGGACTCGTAGGCAGCATGAGGCAAATAACAGCAGATAATGAAGTTCTCTTCCAGCTGGAAGGTGCTTTGCTGCAATTCAGCATTTGTCAAAGGTGCTGGACAGGATTCAAGACTCTCGCCTGGTACAAAAGCTTTGCTACAGGTCTGCCTAGAAGCTGATAAGCTTCTTGGTTTTAACATCTGAGGAAAAGACAAACATGTCAATTCTTGACTAGGGGCAGATAAAACAACCATTTTGCTGGGCTGGGATAGCATTTCAGACTCTTGGGCTGAAGGTGCATTGAGCAGGACCCTGACATGATGCACATTTTGACAAGAGGCAGATTTATTGATTGAACACAAGTCAGGTAAATGGAACTTGCTAAGAATTGACTCTGGTAAACAGAGTTTACTCCAGTGCCAGGCAAGCCTGTGTTGGAATCAATTTGATTTTAGGATAATAATAATCTGCATTAGATATAGCATCCCTTTAAGTTGAATTTTTACTATGATTTAGAATTTTCTATACAAGGGGAAAAGTACAAGAACTACAAAACCATAACACACTGAGATAGAGAGCACCAGCTGGAGAAACTCCTGTAGAAATCACAATCTTCCCTGCCCACAGACAGTAAAGGCTTTTTCTTCATCTCCCTATTGACTGAACCCAATTGACAGGATCCTACAGGCTACATCTAAATCCCACAAACATGTGAGCAGGTGGACCTAGAAGAAAACAAATCTCACTCAACTCAAACTGAACCAGAGACCTAAGAGAAGTTCAAGACACCTCTGCTCATTCTTTTTCTCATTTTAAACATTTTTAGCTGTTCCTCATTCACAGAAACAAAAAAAGAAAAAAACCAAGAAAAATAAAGAACAGATATCCACCACTAAACTGACCTTCCAGATGCTCAGTTCCAGTCTTGATCCAGCTTTTATGAGAAAGATTACAAAGCCTTGAAAAATCAGGTTTTTTATGAAAAGGCTTGTGCAATGACATCTTTCAGCCAGGCTCTGGAAAAAAATTCTGAGTTGCACATTTCAGCAGAAACGCATCTGTTGTCACACTACAAAATGTTAGGAAGTGCCATCCTTCATCTGCTTTTTTAAGAAAGAGAATGAAAGAAAAAAACCTCATTAACATTAATGTCTCCCACAGGGAATACTCAGTGTCCAGAGATGTGATAGGTCCAGCCCTTTTTTACCCCAATGGGGAACTAAAGCAGAAAATCATATAAATTTTAACAATCATTAGAGTAACATGGCTTCAGAAGCACAAGGAAAAAACTCTCTTGGACTTGCTTTGAGGCCTCAGCAGTTGGATAAGATTCCCAAATCCTTCACGTTCATTCAATTATTTATCACTGATTTATACAATTGCCCACCAAAAAGGTTTCTTGCAATTTCCATTTGGGCAAACGTGACAGCGCTGCTCCCCATCCGTGCTCTTCTCCTCACTGCCTCCCCTGGCTTCCGAGAGATTTACTGCTCTGCTGACACGAGTTTTCAAAATCCCTGCATGCAGCATGGAAGCTGTACGGGCTCTTAATTCATTAGGCAAAACCCGTTCGGATTTCGGGAGTGCCGAGGCAGGTGAGGAGCCCTGCCGGGGGAGGCGCTGGCCGGGAGCGGTGGCTCGCAGGACGGCGAACGGCCGCGGTCGCTGTCCCCGGCAAAGGCTGCTCGTGGCTGCACCGAGGGAAAGCTCTCAAAAGCGGAGTCAGACTGGGCTCGTTCTTGACTTTGGCACACGCTGTGGGTGACCCTGAGCTTCTGAGGTTCCGTGAGACTGAGGGAGGGTGGCACGGATCAGAATTAGAGCTGCCATCAGCGTTCACAAATAAATATCGCGTGCTCCACTCACTCCCAAAACCCAAGGGCTGGTCCGGTTCCAATGCAGGGAATCTGCTCGCCGAGAAAAGCTCGGAGCTGAATGCAAACTTCAGGATTATTTCAGCCACAACTCTCCAGAAGACAAAAACTCCTGGGTCTGGCTTCTTAAAAAACCAACTAAAGATCATCCCAGTGGCAAGACTTTTCCAACCCTGCTGACAAGGAACCTTTATTTAGATCACTGGACAGGTACAGATGGTGGGTTCATCTGTTACTCAAATCAATTGATTTTGGAAACGTTTTTAATTCCTACGAAGCATCCCTAAATCTTCTGTGCACCCATCAGCAGAAATTCCTGATGACAGTTTGCTTCGAATTGTAAAAAAAAAAAAAAAAAAAAAAAAGGTTTCAGGGAAACATGGGACAATCAGCATTTCCTCAGCTCCTTTCTCAGTTTAATCTGCCTGGATACTTTAAACTTTCTAGAGAATGAGAAGCAGCACAAAATGAACATTAATTCCAGTGCTTGCTGCAAGATAGAACACACTTCAGTGTTCCTTGCATGCTGAAACAGTTCTGCATTTTAACTTGTTTGATGCCTAAATTAAGCCGAGCAAAATATTCCTTGGCTTATAAAATGGTATTAATTAAGAAAGTGCCTTATTTCCCTTCTATGAGTAGGTTAAAAATGACAGATTTGAAGGGAAAGTTTCATTAGATTTTGGTTCTAACTAGACTCTGAAAACTGGTAATGTAACTCTCACATCGCCAGCCTAGAACCAGAATGTCCAGAGCAGGGACACCAGTATGGAAAGGAATCAGCAATGTTTTAACTACATGCAGTAGATTTAGATCGCCGATGCTTTGGGTGCTGCAAACTTTTCAGGCCCTGATGACAAACATGGAATATTTAAGGAGTTTATTGAAGTGTGTCAAAATTTTGTCCAGAGAGAAACAAGAATTTATTACAGCTTTATAAAAAGATTGGTGATACCTTATCCATCTCTGAAAATTTTCCTGAATAAAGATTGTGCTTTGAAGGATCTCTGAGTTTCCTGTTCACAAACACAAACACTGACAAAAGTCTAATCTGCGTAAAGTGAAGAGTTTAAGAGATGTTCAGTACCAGTGAGGCTGCCCACGGGACAGTGTACAGAGAAATTTAAATCTTCCAAAGCCTTGTACAAGGGAGAGAGAAACTGCAGTCGTCTCCCCTCTCCTTTCGCATCTTTTTCTGAAGCAGGAGAAATAGCCTCATCCAGATTTAGATGATTTTTTTCCTAAAGACATCAGTGTCCTAAAGGTTTACAAAAGAATCAGTAACTATCTACTGGAAAGTTTGCCAGACAGAATCCTCGGTTAAACATATGTGTGGTTTCTACCTACTAGACAGAAGACCACATCACATTCCATTTTGGATAACCTGCTATTAAAATGGCAATTCTTTTGACAGAGCAGGGATGGAGACTGTTTACCAACGAGACACCTCAAAGTCACCTCCAGGACACAGCAGACGAGTGTGCTCTGAGGTTCTGTGCCTCAGAAAGGTACAGTCAGCACGGAAAAGGAAAGCCCACGAGTCAACAGAAAATTTGGTTTCTCACACCGTTGCCAGTTCTTTGGATTCTGCAAACACAAATATTCCCTACAGAAAAGAAGTGTATGAAAGAAAGATACTGTGGGCTGCCTGGAGTTGTTGCTTCCATACCACCCACCACACTAACTCTCAAAAATAGGCCTGCATTAAAGTAATCCCTACACATTTCCTTTACGTAATGGTGGTTGGACACAGGCACCCAGTTGTCCATGGGTACCTCCTCTTCCATGGCATCCTGTTTTAAATTATAACCACTCGATGTTAATTTTCAGCCCTTGCAATTACTGAACAATTTCTGTGTTTTATAGAAGTTGCAGCAGGAGTATTCCTCTTGGGGTGAATCAATGTCAGTGCACGCCAAGAAAGAAATTATTTTACAGGAGATAGTTACTCCTTTTTTTTTTTTCCTGCCTCATAGAGAGTCATTAATTCCGTGGGTGATTCTAATATTAAGTGTATATGCATGTGGTAGGTGGGTGGCAAAGACAGTTATTGATTATTATATGGACATATCTGCCAGAGCTCATGCCAGTGTAATTAGAAATCCATGGCAATGACCACTGGAGTGTGCACAAAGCTCAATAGCAGCCTTTGGAATGGCATAGCAGAGCAGATATCCATGGAGAGGGAAGATCTCTGCTCACAGAAGACAGGGCACGGAACAACCAGCAGCAGAGCAATCCAGTGGAATTGGGTTGGTTTTTACAACACACGTGCGCCGCTTATTTGCTGAGATAAAACTGATACAAAACTTTGTCGGGTTTTGGATCTGTATCACCCCAAATCTTCCCCTTGAGGAACAGTCTAAGAAGGTAATGGGATAACTTAAATCTGTGGGAGTTCCTCTCTGCTTTGACTCAAGAGAAATGAAGATCTATTGCCCTTAGAAGAAAAGGCTTCAGTACACTGGACACTGAAGTTTGGGCCAGAGATGATTTTCGGACATTACAGTTCTGGGCTACATCTGGTTAGAAGGTCCTTGATTTGTTACAAATTGCCCAGCCTGCCAATCTCCTTTCTCTGGGGATGATTTATACAATCCCTTGCTGCAATTGTGGAATTAGAGATGCCACCAAAAAGCTCAGGAAGGAATTGTTTTGCCATTCCTACGCCACATCAACCTATGTTCCCACTCGCCCTTTAAATTGGTACCGATTTCAGACACCAAGGTGAGAACACACACATGGAAGAGTTGTGTGAGGGATGAACACCCTTGGACAACAGCCTGGATTGTTACAGCTCTGGAATCTCTGCACTGGAGGGCAAAAATGAGTCTAAGCTGTCTGTTCCTAAAGAACTTGAAGAGCTCTTCATGAAACAGATCCTTCCTACAGACATTTCTCCTCTACAGAAATTATATTGTACAGAAATCCTCAAAGTTACTAAACCCTTCTGAGAACCACTAATGAACTCCAATATCTACTGCTTTTGGCAGATGTTCAGGGTACGAAGCATCTCACAAGGATTTTACCTTGAATCTCACTAGAATGGAGCATCTAAATTAAGCAAACCAAAATTAATTTACTGTGCTGCAGTCTGTAGCGGCCATCTCAGGAGACACAATCCAACCTCCCAGGGAAGAACCCGGAATGCGGCAGTCGGGAACCCTCAGGACACAGCAGGGCCCAGCAAGGGTACAAAGAGCAGGATTTGCAAATTAAAATGCTTAAATTATTAGTAAATATCCAAGTACATGCAGTGACCACGAACCTCACAGTTGATATTCTAATGAACGTGGAACTGGAATATGAGCAATCGCCTCAATATTGTTGATGGAAAACTTGACCAAAGGTCAGAGTTGGCTACAGTGAGATTTGCGCCGGATAAAAAACTCTGGTGACCGTGACATGGAATTCTATAAAGTTCAGCAGTGGAGAACTATGTAAATCCAAGTGAAACTCTGTAGGCACAAGTTTTTAGCTCTGCTAAATCCACCTTCTAAAACTTCAGCATTTGTATTTTAAAACAGTAAATTCTACTTGTCTCTGTCACTTGTACAATGTATACTATCACCCAGCAGAAAAACATCACAAAACATCCATCTTTGGATGGAAAATTGCTTTTCCATTGTTTTTTTTTTTTTGGGAAAACCTGGCATTTGGGTTTTCATTTAAAAACAAACAGGCAAATGAGAGTGGCAAATGTTTTTCTTTTCCACAATAGGGAATTTAATTTAAAAAGGGAAAACTGTATTTTCACAGCAAATATACATATATATTATAGCTTCACGGAAGGCATGAAAGTTGTCTTGAAATTTGGTGCAGGAGAAAAAAAAAAGCATGACTAGCTCCTGTATTTGTGAAATGTTCTGAAATCCATGGAGACAGAGCCATATCCTGACAGCCTCCTTCCCACTCTGTGTCACGTCGAAGGCCCCGAGCACGAGCAAGGCCAGGAGTCTCTATCAGAAAATTACAAATGGCTACATGTGCAATTTTAATTAATGAACTGGTGACCTGACGATGTAGATTTCAGGAAACACCAGCTGGTAAAACTCTGTACAACAAACTGAGGCCAAGCAACTGGAAAATCACTGACAGCACAGTGTCTTTCAGTGGCAGCTTTGGTAAAGAAATCCACGTACTTTAAAAAGAAGCACAAAAGCAAGTGTTTAAATAAAAAATATGATAGAAACATCTTCGTTATCAGTCTTTCTCTCGTAGGAAATATTCCTTTTCTGCTATACTAAGCTTAATTGCATTGGTACCAGTGCAAGAAACCTCTTCAAAGCAGTTAAAAAGAAGAATGAGTTAAGGCTGATCAGAGTCTCCCTAGAGAAGAGAAGTGAAAGGACTAGAGTTGGGGTTGTGTCAACACTAATAGCATGGAGCTGTAGGATTGTTTAGGGTGGCAAAGACCCTTCAGGTGATTGAATCCAACCATTCCAGCCACCACTGCCCCGTGTCCCCAAGTGCCATAACCACACAGCTTTTAAATCCCTCCAGGGATGGGGACTCCACCACTGCCCTGGGAAGCCTGTCACAATTTCCTAGTCTTCCATTTTTAAACTCAAATACAGTTATTTCTGAGTAGATCAATTTGAAATGTGAGTGCAATGTATTAAACTTAAAAGTGGAGTTTAAATTATTAAAATGATTTCTATTAGCTCCAAGAGCCCTGGCTCCATTTAAGCAAACGAATTAAGGACATGCTTAAGTACATTTCTATTGAGTTAAGCTGTTTAGCAAATGCCTTCCCTGCAGGCCTGCTGAAGCCAAAAGCATGTAAGCATATGTGAAATTTGGGGATAGACTTAACTCCTCGGTTTTAGTAGAGGTGCAACACTGAATTTGAGATTAATCTTGGGCCCATGATTACATTTCAGATGAACAAGCAAGTACCTGCACGGCTTTGTTTTGGGTTTGCCCTTATCAGTGTAAAAATATTGTTGGTAAAGAAAAAAACCATTTAAAAATCCATTTCAAGTAATTACAGAAAGGTGAATTTCAGGAATGATCAATGAGGTGGTACCAGAGGCAAACAGACCCCAAAGCACGGGAGAAGAGAAACCCCACAAACACTGGATCATTCTGTCCTCTGGCAGTGCATAATAAACACCTTGGTCTTCCAGCCTATAATTCACCAGATTCAAGATTAGGTCATTTAAGAATCCCTGTGTGACACGAATAGAAAAAACAAGTTCGCAGCAGAAATGCAGTGATTAATTTTACATGTAGCTATGACATTTGCCTGTTCAACTCCTCAGAAGCCCCTTGACAGCAGATTTTTTATTTTTAATTTTTTTTCTTTTTAGTCTACAACTGACACAGTGTTGCTGATGAACTGAAATGGGGTTGGCAGGGGCAATGGGTATCACTTACGAGGAGGTTTCACTGCCAACGGGCACTAAACCAGCAGCAACAGTGCCCTGCACAACCAAATCAAACCATCAGCTCCTTTTGTATCAGTGCAGAGCAATATTTAAAAATACACAGAAAAGCACAAAGTGAAATGATCTTTCACAGCAGCCCCAAGTCTGCTCTAGTCCCAGCATCCGCATTTTATTGGTTGCTGTGATATGGCTGAATGTGAGACCCTCACAAGCAGAGCTTGGAACAGGTCGGGTGGATCAAACCAGAATGATGCTGCTTGTTCCCTTGCAGGTTGAAGAAAAGTACCATGGAACACATATCCCAGTAAAGAAGCAGGGATGTTAGTTAGATCCTAGAAGCTGGAATAGTTGTGGAGTCATAGGATTAATAAGTGAAAGAAAATGCTGTACAATTTAAGGAAATGCTTTATATAATCCCACAATCCCAGTGAATATTTGCAGGGAACAAGAGCAGCAGGCCCAGCCCTGTGCCTGACCACAAGGAAGGGACAATCCCCACTAATGAAAGATCAGGAGAAAGGGAAACTTTTGTAGGCTGTGACATTCTATAGACTCCTATTCATGGAAACTTCTCAGTATTGAAGACTTTTAAGTTTCTTTGGCTCGATTAAACAATACAATCATACAATTACTAACACTAATTACAAATACTAGTGTCTGCTGTGAGTAGGAACTGTGCTTACTCACAGGCAGCATGAGGCACGTGAATATTCTTTTTCTTTGACTTAACATTTTGCCAGTTTCTGTTCTGAAAGCGCTTTTCCTGAGATCAAATCAGATTCATTTTTCCCAAGATCAAATCAAATCCATTCAATTTTATTATGTTTATGAAGGTGGAGTCCTTGATTCCAATTTAAGTTTGAGCTTGCTTTTCCAAGGGAGCCCCACATTCCCAGAAGCAGGCTTGCTTTCATTTGTAATCTTTACCTTGTGCTATAAAATAAATGCCAGGATGATGGAGAGCTGCTTTTCTAGGTCAAACAACTGTAGAAGAGTCTGGGAGAGGCTGGAGGGGAAATGCCTGTTCAATCAAGAAAGTTCACTAATGATTTCTAAAATGTCTTAATTGCTTCAGCACAATCTACAGGCATCCCTTTCATGCCTCAGACAGGACAAGTAACTGAGTCTAATATTTCAGAATTAGCAACTTGCTGAAGTAACCAGACTATAATCTTCCTAGTCATGGGTTAGAATTTTTGAGGTCTCATCAGCACACCACAGCTTCTTTCTTTAAGTGTTTTGTGTAACTGCAGGCTTATCTTCAAAGAGCAGATGTATGAACTATCATTTTTGATTAAAGCCATCCAGTCGGAATAAAAAAAAAAAAATCATCTGTTCACTGCAGTTAGAATCATCTATTTTAAATACATTTACATATTCCCTTAGCTGTCCAACTATTTTTTTCCGCACTTTCCCTTCTTTTTGCAGCTTGGAATCCTGCCACATTTATATTTTGTACTAACTACTCAGGGTCCTAATTAGCAGAAATGGGATGTCAGCAGGGTACCAGCCAGCACGGGAGGGGTTTTGCTTCATTGGGAAGATGTGCAGCATGTGGCATGGATCAAAATCTTTGCATCCCATGCGGAGAACAGCATGACGTGAATTGCAGAGCAAGGTAAATGGGGGAATTTGGGTATCTTGGAAATTTGTGAATTGACTAAAGGTACCAACTCACATGTTTCAGCTGTAGACAAAATGAAGGGGGTTTTGCCAGCAATAAGGCAAATTATTGCAAAGTTTAGTATTTCAGCATGTAACAGACTAAAAAATAATCTGCAGTTCTGCTTTCTGAGCTCACAGTCTTTGGCACAGTCCAGTCCCATCGACATCTAGGACTGAATAAAAATAAGAGATTTGGATGTAACAACAGATATCACACATTTTTTAATACATATATAAATATATATATACATATATATAAAAATTGCTTTTTATAACTAGCCTTCCAGTTTAAAGTCTGTTCTGTTACCAGAATTTGTTTTATTTCATCTTCTGCTAGTTTGTTATTCTTCACATCTGCTCAGCACATCCTGCCCAGCTCCTGAAGGGAGCTCAGGAGGCCTCTTCTGGTTGATGGTGAAGGACAGGAGTGGCACAATCGGAGTCTGAGTGCATTGCACAAGCCACAGCATTTCACCAAGGGCTTTCTGCTGCATTTCTACTTCAGCTGTGCTTTCAGGAGAGCATCTGGTCTTGCAGCAACAGCTCTGAGAGAGAGGTTGTGTCAGTGTTAATTGCCTTCATAGTCTGGGAGTAGATGCTGATTTTCACAGTCGGTCATAGGCAGTAAAGAGCTGTTTTTTCAATAGTTTAAATGGAAGATATTTGTCAAAATATCCAGACTCAGTGGAAAACTGAGTGAATTTTACCACTGGTCAGACTGATGGCTTTGGTGCAATTTGCTCATACACGCTCTCAAAGGGAAATATAATCCTTGCAATTACAAGTATGGTCCTTTGAAGTCAGAAATGTGGTGCTGTCAATGACTTTCTAATGGAATGTTGAGCATTGCTCTCTAAAGAAACAAGAGTTATGACAATGGTTGGTAAGGATAATTTTTAATACGCTAACTATATATCCAGTATTAAAATCTTATCTAAGCACTGGAAGGCACTAAAAGGTGTCAGACTGCAGGGTTGGGGCTTTAATCTGTGGTGAGTTCTGGTTTTACTGTAGATACAAGAAGCAAAAGAAGAGAAAAGAGGATGCTGAGAATAAAGAGTAAAAATAGAGATTTTTTTTTTTGCTTTGCTTTTTGAATGTTTTGCTTTTGCTGTAAGTTCTCTCACCTTCATTTTTCTCTTTTTTGCTCTCTAACTGCAGAGTTTATGAAGTGACAGAGGTTGGAGAGGCACTGAAAAGAGAAAGGAACTACAAAATACCTTACACTCCCTCTTCCTTTTTGTTTAGGGAAAAACATCAGTGAGTGGAGAGAAGCAAAACTCAAACCAGAAAAAAAATACCAAAACCTTGAGATTTCTGAATTTGAATAAACCCCTCAAAAATTAAAGAACTAGAAGAGACTTCACAGTTTTGAACATATGACCCTTTTTCCAGTGTTACTTGAGAAAGTGCCACAAGTGCTATTCCACCTCGGAGGCTGCAGTGCCCTTGGCTTCAGGCTGCCAGAACCAGGAGGAAGGTGCTACGTCCGAGCAGGGGTCACAGTTGGAGTGCACAAGGGTGGGGAATGAGTCGTGTGGGCCAGAACTATCAAGGGAAGATATTAATGAATACTCGGAAGCCACAGGGTTTTAATTAAAAATTCCAAGTGACATGAAAGCCAAGATTTATCGACCTGAAGCACAGACATTACTCAGCAGAAAGGATTTATTTGACCCAGTTGTGCTGGGCTTGCTTCATCACTTCTCCCTGGTGTTGTGCTGGCAGGATATTGTTATCCCCAGCCACAAAATCCCAGGTGATGAGGGTGGGGATGAAACTGCTCTGTGCCTGCTGTATTTACATTCAGTACCATCAGCCAGGGTGGGCTGCAAAAATAACAATACAGGTACCTAAAAAGAACTGATTCTGTGGTCTCTTTATTACTTTCTTCTTAGTGAATGTGGCCACAGTAAAAGGATCTGGGGTATAAAGATTTCTCTAATTAGAAACACGAGTATTCTGATCAGAGCTCTTGGGCAGTTGTTTTTATCTGCCCAGTGGAATGCAGCTCCCAGCACTGAATAATCTCAGGCACCCTCCCTGTTTCCTGAGCACTTTTTAGGAGGTCAGATACTATTTTGCTGTCACTGCTCTGCATTACAGCAAAGCTGAAATATCTTCTGACTTTTTTCATGGAAAAGTTAGTCTGTGGCGAGGGAAATGTGCCTTTGGCAGTGTGGAATAATCCTATGAATGACTAAAGAGCTACACAGAGTACAGCAAGACAAAGCCAAGTAAAGTGAGGATGCAGGTTGCCCTCTCCTCTGAGCTGGGGAGGGAGGGATTAAAGCTGACCCCTGGAAAAGCACCGTGGCCAGTGACAGTTCCAGCAATGCTCCCCAGGCTCTGCAGGGCCAGCTGAGCACTGGGGGCAGTGAAACTTCTCAGAGCAAGTGAAACATTGCAATAAGTGAGGCTTTGACCACGAGGTGGGCAAGAAGAATTCACTATGGATCAGCAACTCCAGCATTAAGTGTCTCCCTTGGAATAACTCCTTGACAAACACTGTTTCTCCCAGGAAAAAGAAATCCCTGGACTCTGCTCTGGGAGGACACAGGCACTTTATCCTGGAATAGTCTTCCTAGGGCTTTTCCTGAGCAAGTAGAGTTATTTCAGTTAATGCCACACTGCAGGCAAACTGCAGAGCTTAAGGAAGAGCGAGAACAGATCATTGCACTTTCTTTTTTACAGAAGTAAAGCCCATCAAGCACAGTGCTGCAAGGTGTTTTACACCCCTGATGCAAACCAGAACAAGTTAAGTGAACATCTTACAAGAAGTGTCGGTGTCTGCAGTGCTGATCTCATCCGAGGGCTCTGTCTCCTGCCCCGGGGTAGGAGTAACTCTTAGCAGCATCCGTGTACTTGCTCCTGCAGCAGGGAGACAGGGCCCTGCAGCACCAGCAGCTCCGTCAGGGCAGTGCTGTGGGACAGGGTGACCAAAGGCAAAGCTGACTCTGAAAGTTGTTGTTTCCCTTAACTGCTGCACAAAACTGTTTTACCAGCAGGTTACATCCAGAATTATCCATATGTTTTAACTCTGTACCTTAACGATCTGTCTAATTAGCACAACACAGTGTTAGCATATTAACTACACTCCAGCAGCCTGGGACTATTTATTGCTGAGAGAACTCCTACCAGAAACCTTGGAATTTTTACAATACATTTTTGTCCATACTTTTTGGAGCAATAATAATGTAATACCATGCTCCCTCCTCAAATGGCTGCAGGGTCCCTTTTAATGAATAGGAACAAACAAACTATCCAGCTAAGCCCAGAAACATGACCCCTATCAAAAGCAGAATCAAACAATACCCTGAAACAATCTACATATACAAAGAACAAACTTTTCTTGTTCTTCCAAAGATTAACTCAGCAGGTATTTGGCATTCAAAAAATTCTACAACAACAGAAATGATTCTGTGTTTGAAGAGGTTTTCCTTAAGAGTTATTGTTGCAATTATTTGGGGGGGGAAAAAAAAGAGAAAAGGTTTTAGAAAACAATTTTGAAATATTAATCTAGGTAACATTCTGTACAGGCAGTACTCCTGTGCTCTCTCACAATGACAGTTTTTAAAGTCTGTTATGGTTTTTATGTAGAACTTTTTTCAAATCTCTTGGCCATCTACTACCAGCTCCTGCTCAATATTCATTGCTCAGTCAACAATGGTGGCATTTTCCATTTCTCCACAGAATAGAATCTGGTGGCCCCTGCACTGTTCTGAAGGAGAAACTATATTTCTTTAGCCAGTTTTATGGGAGGAGATGGGATGTCAACAAAAATATTAAATAACCTGCTCATCCCTCTCAGACACGGAGCTTCAAAGCAAATATCTGCAAAATTTCCAACTTTCTATTAATGGAAGATTCAGCCTCCATGTCAGTAGTTTCCAACAGAAGGATTTGATTTGGCTTATTATTAATATTATGAATATAAATATTTTCACTAGGAAATGACTGGTCATCTCAGCTCAGATCCATATAACCCCAGTACTTCTCTGAGAGAACCTTTCTCCGTACAGGGGTGTCATGGGTTGGCACCATCACAACAGTCTGTCTCGAGGCAACTGCTCCCATTCCCTTCACCACTTTGATCCATCAAAACTCGGGATATTTAATTCTGTTGTGAAGCCTGTACTGCTCATGGGTGCTCCAAAAGGAGAATGAGTAACAGGATGAATGTGTCTTCAGCTTGAATTGGGGGGCTCATTCTACAGAGGATTTATTGATTTGAAACAAGTCCAAGCATGAGTCACGGTGCAGAAATGTCACATGGAGATCCTGACTTGCAGTCTCGCAAAGCGCTGAGGGCCCTCGAGTGTTGCAAATAAAAGTAGAGCGAGTTCATTGGGCGCAGCTCCGCCGAGGAACGGCCGGGGGGGCTCCAGCTGAGCCCTGGCCGGGAGCGCTGCCCCGAGCCCCGGGCAGGGGAGCGCTGCCCGGAGCCCTGGCTGGGAGCGCTGCCCGGAGCCCTGGCTGGGGAGCGCTGCCCCGAGCCCCGGGCAGGGGAGCGCTGCCCCGAGCCCCGGGCAGGGGAGCGCTGCCCCGAGCCCTGGCTGGGAGCGCTGCCCCGAGCCCTGGGCAGGGGAGCGCTGCCGCCTCCCGACGGCTCCGCTCCCTGCACGGCCCCGGCACACCGGGCTGCTTCGAGGCCGTCCTCAGTCTGCGGGGATAAGTGAAGAGTGGTGATCAGAGCTGACCACTTAAAGTAAGCATTTGTATTTTTACCGCTTGCTTGAAAAGAGAAATGCTCGGTGGCAAAGTTTACAGCTGCTTTTGGCATTTCCTCGGTGCAGGAACAACGCACACACCTACACCATCCCTACACCATACCTACACCACCCCTACACCATACCTACACCACCCCTACACCATCCCTACACCCCCATACAGCATCGCTTGAGCACGAGGAGCACCCTCCCCTCCTGGAGCCAGCAGGACAGAGCAAGCTGGCAGTGGGGGTTGGATATCACAGAGAACAGGGCAATACACGATTCCCCTTGGACAAGACTAAACAGCCCTTCAGTCACACAGGTAAATCCTGCTCTGACCAGCAGCCACCAACCAGAGGAGGTTCAAAACTATTTTATGCCAATTTTGAACACAGCTTTGCCTTCTTTACGTGTTGTCAGCCTGGGCTGTGCATTTTTGAGCTCTGTGACTCTGACACACTGCCTGAAACTGCTGCAGGAGGGATGGAGCAGTTGCAGTTCTCTAGCTTGGGGCTGATCACTGAAACACTGAGCCCTGTCATTCCTGAACACTGAAGGTGAGAGAGTAACTAATTTCTCCTGGCTGATTTTCTTTCCGTTCCCAGCCCCCTAATTACTTCTCTGCATTGGTTGCTGTTCGACTCCACTTGATTAGGCTCTTGGAAAGAGCAGCTATGGCACAGAAACACATGAGGTAGGAGCCTGCTTGGAAATCTGCAGGTGATGCATTTTCTGATTGCACAGACTCATGTTACTTTATACACAGATGCAAAGACTGTTTTGGATGTCGAAAATATTCAGCATCTGCTTCAGTTTTGGAAGGATAAAGTATTTTTTTTTCCTTAGTTACCAGAGCACGCTACTAAACATATGTCTTTTTCTCATTAACATGAGGAGCTTTTGTGTTGGTTCCAGTGCCCAATTGTCCAGTGTGATTAGAACTGCCAAAAACAATAACCCAGGAAATTTCATTTTCCACAGTATTTTAGCTCTGGCTGACTTGGTGGAATCCCAGCAGTGAGCTGTGAGCAATGATATATGAAGTGAAAAATGCTCGCCCTCCCTCCCAAGCCTCTCTGCACTCTGCATACACCGCTCACAGTCCGTGCTGAGGTCATGGGCTGTGCTGTCAGACCCAGCTCCAAAGGAGATGCTCTCTGCCTGTTTGCCAGGTGGTTTTGATACCACTGTGGCTTGATAGAAAGCAAATTTCCATCTCAGGAGAAGTTCTCCCGACTGCCAGTATTACTTTCAGATCAGAATTCCCCATGAGATAATACAAAAAGACTGGCTTGAGGCCCAGGGTTCAGGATAATTTGCCTTAAATTTGTGTTTGCTCAGTACATGTTATAAGGAAATAGTTTTGTATCTAGTCACAGCATATTATGTAGAGCAGCCCTAAAAAGAGCCTCAAATGCCATATTCCGAGGGAAGTAGAAGGACTACAAGAAAGTTTGTCTGGCAGTTGGAAAGGTGGTGAGTAATGTGAAAGTGTGCCTGGAACAGGAAACAATGCAGTTTACTGCAGCGGGATCCGCACTAAGCGATCCTCCCGAAAGCTGCTCATGTGGAAAGAATGAAAAACTAGAGCAAGGCAGGCAGGTAGAGTTCATAATAAGCCATAGCAGGCTTTCATCGATGGCTTTAGCAGCTTTTCACTGCTCAGATGCTATTTCTGCATCCAGAGGTTAGGATATAATGGGATGTGCAGATGCATAGATATTTCCCCTTCTTTTGACTGACAGATTTGAAGAATATGAACCACAAGCTCTGTGCCATAAATGGGAAAGGCAGTTCTTCAAGCTTTCATGGGAAGTTGCTTAAATTATTAGTTTCAGCAGTAAAATGTTGGCTATATTTATGTTTACAGAAGAAAAAGTTGGGTAAAAACTTTCCAACAACTATACAGACTCTGAAAAGTTTTTCTGTTTCCTCCCTCCCCCCCTCTGGCATGGCTCTATTTGCTAAATATGCTGTAAGTTTATTTTTTACTCTTAAAATCACACAAGAAGGTCACCAATTAAACTACTCTTCCCATATGGAATTAAGCAGAAGCAGATTAGTAGTTAAAGCAGAGACTCTCTTGTGGGTCTTCTCTAGATCTTAATGGATTACTATTTTAATATTTGAAGTTTACTCTGAGTATCCAGTTTAGCTGGAAAAGAAGTCACAGACCTCACAGGGTTTTCAAATTTGTCTGTGCTTTTTATTTCTCTTCTTTTAGGACACCACAATCCTGTTTATTCAAAGGTCACTGTGCTGAAAGCAATATCTGCAGATAACAAGAAATACTGAAGACAGTCACAGAAGGTAGAAAAATATGAGTTCCATAACCCTTCACCTCTATTCCTTTTTTGGTCTATTGGTTTTGCAGATGAAAGCAGAGGGAATTCTATTGTCTTGAGTTTGCCTGTGCAAAATAAATTAAATTTAATTCTTGGTTCCCTCCCCCTCTCAAAAGAACACACAAGATTCTTCAAGAAGGCTTTAGGTTTGTTAACCCTTCCATGGCTCCTGCATCCTCAGCAATCTCTGTTCTCTACTTTCCAGTCACATAAAAATTTCCACACATTGTAAATGAAAGCACTGTGAGTAGGAGGAAATATCCTCCAATGGTAAAGAAGTGAATTTATACCCTCTCAAATGTTTTGATTAGATCATAATTCAAAATAAGATTTGAGTCTCACAAAACCGCTGATCTATTAAAAAACTCTTCCAAGATATATTCTTCCATGGCAAACACAGAGCACTTGTGTACATGGCTGGAACAGGAAACCTGAGTCTCCAGAGTCCCAGCTTCTGCTGCTCAGGGCTGTTCCAGTTACGTCTGATGTCAAAAGGACATCACTACACAGGAATTAGCCAAGGGGGTCAACTTGTTGGCATCGCTTCTTTTCCAGAGCAATATCCCCCATGGCATGCCAGTGAGCTGAGGGCAGCCAGCAGCTCCCACACTGCCGGGGACAGAGGGGCACTGAAATCAAACAGGCCAGCAGGACGCAAGGTGACAACATCCAGCTGCCTTGTGCGGGATTTTTCTTTTGGACTCTTGGAAAGAGTTTCAGGAACAGGGCAGGTGAGGTGGCCACAGCAACCAGGCAAGGCCTTGCTGTGCAGTTCTGTGGCCTCCCTTGGGCTGTGCAGGTACAGGAACGGATACACACGCTGTGCACAGAAATGTGTGTATGTGTACATTTGCAACATCTTTTCTGGGATTGTTCTCTTCTCAAAGTCTGTAAATGTTACATAACACTCTTGGAACAGAATCCTACTGAAAATAAATGTCTCCTGTAAGGAAAACTGTCTATCCCTTCAGAAAGAATAGCGGAGATTTACAGACTGAGCACTCTGGTAAACTTTTTCCATTCATGGCACCAACGAAAACATTTCAAGAGAAGTAAAATTTCGGCAAGCACTGAGCTTGGAAAGCAGAACACAGGAAGCTGACATGTGCAGCCAATTCAGCAAGCAGAAACAAGACATTAATGTCTTCAGACTGGATCTGGGGCCCACAGCTGATAATGTAGAATTCAATAGCCTTGGTAACCTGTAGATAACCAGTGGAAACCAAAATCTCATACACAGAATTGAAGCAGAACAAAGGCTGTTCTACTGACAAGAAACACATGGAGATGGACCATAACCTCATCTTGAGGCAGACTTTTCTTTTGGGTGTATCTGTCCCACAACCTCCTCTGATGTCTTTCGACACGCCAGGATTTCCTCTGAGCCACAGAAGCAGAGCTGCAGACAGGCTCACCCTGCAGAGGGACATGGTGCTCTTCCTCCCTAACCAAGGACTGGTCTTCATCACTTCTGTGAAGGACAAGCTCCCGAACAAATCCCTAGTGCAACCTGCATTTTTTCCATTAAGCCTTTGTCAAATGAGAACATTGATTTTCTAGGAAAGAGTCTGCTTTCGTAAAACATTTTTGTTATTTCATCACAAAGTAAACAAACATGGTCCAAAGAAGTGAATTATCTTGTGTTCCTTGGCAGTTTTTCAGCCAAAACAATTCATAAGGTTTTCAGTTTTTGACCTTGCAAGAAAAGTCTCATTTTCCCATGTGAAGGAAACCCTTTTCCCAAGTGTTGCTAAACTCATCAGTTCAGTACAAAATAATTTAGTATAATAAGTACCAAATAATTCAAATAATAATGTAAAAAGATAACCAGGAAAATGTGGGTCTGCTGCTGACTGGGGCAGAGGACCTGGTGAGGGAGCACACGGAACACACCGAGGTTCTCACTCCTCTCCCATCCTGGGATCAGCTTGCCTGGGGGCTGTGAAGAGAACGCAATTCTTGTTTGGGCTGCAGCTGCTGAAGGCACCGTACCCAACGTGTTGCAGCCTTTTATTCCTGGGAAGGGAAGGTGCTCCCGATAGACCCTGTGATCCCTGAGGCCAGAGTGGGAGCAGCACCGGCTCTGGGCTGCCCTCACACCCACCACAGCACAAACCTCCCGCCCCGTCAGAGTGAAGCTTGTAACCCAGCGGGTACTACACAGTTTCAGCTCTGACAGTTACTAAAATGATAAACACCTGTCTACCTAATCACCAAAAATGCCAACTTATAGCACCTATTAAAGCTCTTTTTTAATGCAATCTCCCATTTTTAGCTTGAGACTTACAAGAAGCCTGCTGCAGTTCTGTAACCCTGCCAAACCCCTGCCTCCTTCCTTCATTTGCTCTCTCTCTCTCCCCCTTCCTTCCTTTTCCCACCCACATATTATTTACTCAGAATACGACCTAATTACAGTTTGTGCTTATCTGAACAACCTGCACTCCGCCATTTCAGCTAAGGGGGGATCTGAATGAGGATGGACAAAGGATCTTGCTAGGGAGAGAGGGAAAGAGGGATTGTTAGATGTGGTGGAATAATGAGCAGAACCCGTGGGGGAAGGTACCAGAGGAAAGGCAGTACCTCCTTGAGACTTGGATCTAAGGCTCTCACTGCAGGTCTGGAGCACGGCTTATTGTTTCAGCCAAAGTCAGTTTCTCCTCTATTAAACTCAGTTGGGGTTTTTCCTGGCCTAATCTCACCCACACTGAAGTAAGTGGTGATTTTGCTGGAAGCGGTGCTGTGTCCTTTGTTGCTAACCATAATGACAGTGCTTGCTGTGTTGCTAGCCAAGATGCTGAAGAAACTCCAGAGAATTTTTTTTTTCCTCCCTGTAGTCTCATAGAACAAGTTTTACTTTTCTCTTTTTTTTTTAGGACAAATTGAAAGAAACAAGCAGAGCACAACACCGGAAAGTGGATGAAGAAACAAAGCCCTGCCTTTGAAAGAGATCTCTGTGAATCTCTGGCACATAGGAGCAAAAGGGAGGAAATGGGAGGCTAAGAAGGACAGAGCATCTGCTCACATTGTGACTGCACTCTCCTTCCAAACATCAGGCTCTGGAAGGCCAGAGCTTGAACTCTGACTGTGAATATCTTGGCTCGTGTCAATGCTCTTCCTGCACCCACCTGACTTCAGCTGGATTTTTGCCACTGACTTCCTTGGGGGTAGCATCATGCATCAAAGTCTGCACTGGTTTAGTCTTAATATCTAAGGATTAATAAAAATGATCCCTAGGACCTACTGGAGCAAGTGAATGGAGTAAAACATGAGTTATTGTGCTGGCTAACGTGTTTTCCAGCAGCTGGCCCCCAGCAAGCAGCTAAAGGTCTCCACTCAGTAATCAAAGGCGCTGCTGTGGTGGGAAGTTCTGACCACCACCAAATCCTACAGCAGCTTGGTCAGGAATTCCTGCCAGGTAGGGAAACACCTGCATTTGCACAAGGGTTTATTTATGACGTGGGTCAATCAGATACACTGATTAATAACCAAGGAAGCCTGTCTGTGCTGCATCCATCTCGTTGATCACTCCCCTCACACAGACCTCTGCACAGCTGGGACAGGGTTATCCTGACATCTGAAATATTAGTCACTGCAAGAGTCCCAAGAGATTTTCACCTTATGGAAATTTAAGGAAATATGAAGTGCCCAGAGGAATTTCAATTTGGAGCCCCATGGTGCACCAGAAAGCTGACTGCACAGAGCCGGAAAAAGTTAAAGAACAATTGGAGACAATACAACTGAAACTCAACCCAGCAGGAAAATGGACAACAGAGGCCAATGGGAATAAGTGAGGATGTGAAGATTAGCACCAGAAAATGCAGAAGTCTTTCAAACATAAACAGTCTGGGAAGGAGGCAGGTTGGGGAGAGCTTGTCTGGAAAAAAAAAAAAAAAAAAAAAAAAAAAAAACAAAACCAACACCCCCGGGCTGGAGCGAGTTAAAAGAATAGTTAGAAAATGAGAACAGATACAGAACTGCTGATAACAGCCCTGCGTTGTGCAAAAGCTCTATTTTTCCAAGCTAAAGGTAAAAGGAAATGGTTTGTGTGCAAAATAAAGGGGGGAGGAGAAGTAAAATTGGGAAAATCCATTAAACATTCCCTCAGAAACACAGGAGACCCCTGTCAGCCTCAGAGGGAGTCACCTTGGGAGGCCTCCAGTGCCAGACCTCAGGGTCACCTCGTCTCTGTCTTTACAGCAGTGGATGACAGCCAGTGCTCATGGATTTCCCCTTGGCATGGAACAGCACAACTGTGAAATGCACAGAAAGCCTCACTGGGAGAAAATTCGGGGTCACCCATGGTCCCACAGGGCTCCGGGAGTTCCGAGCGGGTAGGAGCAGGAGAGCCTCCTGCCTGGCCTGACCATCGGAGCTGTTCCAGGGAGATGGGAAACATCTGCGTGGTAGGGACGGTCGTTCACAGGGATATCTGCCCGGATGCAATTTGAGACATATTAAATGTTGTTTGTCAGGTTTAGTGTGACAGCCTAATCTATTATGTGAGTCAGTATGGCTTTATTGGTGAAGGATGACTTGGCTGTAGAAACCTTGGGAGTTTCCATCTACACAGCTGCCATGACAAAATGGGAGAAATGCAGCAGACAGGAAATAATAAGGGCTCAATTCTGCCTTCACTGATATTTGTGCAGCTGAGCTTAAATCCACAGGCCCTTTGTCTCTCATAAAATGTTTGGGGGTTTCCCCCAGTAATCCTTCAATAGGCTGACATGGAGTTACCTTCTCAAACCAATGAAGTGCAAGGAGAAGTTTCTTCATGGATCTGTTATGAACACATAAACAAGGGAAGAATTTGGCGGGTGGCATTTTGTATTACGCTTTATTGGAAAGAGTCATGAGTTGAAGAGAAAAATGATGCTTTAGGGAATTAAGTATTTCAACACACAAGTGTTGTCTAAGAAACTGAAATTAGCTGCACCACAAAGTCTTTACAGCCAGAACAGGCATCTCCCAGCTTTCTCCTTCATCAGCCACAGCATCTGTGCTGGTGCTTTACGGGCTCTTGAAGTCTGTGGGAAGATTCCCACTGACATCACTGAGTCTTACCTCACTTCCAACAGATGTCTTTTACCTTTCCGGCCCAGGTAAAATCAGGAAAAGTTTTGCATTCCATGAATTCTCACAGATTTCATAAAGTAACACCACAAATCCCGAGATAACCTCATCTGTTGTCAGGCATTCTGAATGGGTTAAATAAGAATATAAAATGAAGATGTTTGTATCTGCTGACAGCACTTACACTGCCAATATGAAGACAGAGAGAAAACACAGAATCAGAGATATTCTGGTCTTTTAGAAGAATGAGACAGAAAACTGAAAGCACTGCTTTCCCGGGGCAATGATCTAAACTAGAAAGGGTTCATTAAATTAATCAGCTATTCAATTTATTCCTTCAAAGAAAGGAAGCTTTAGAGTGCTATAATATGAAAATCTTTGTCTGTCCAGTCTATGGCAGTTATAAAATCAAGAAATAAGAAGGATGTGATAAGAATGAGACAGAGAAGGAACCAAGGGAATTATATTGTTTCCACATATAAGGCTCTGATTTCATTCTTCTGGAGAAGGCTGAGCCAAATTCAGTTCCAAGTCACACTGGCACCACTTCTTTGTCCCCAAAAGCTTTCAGTACTATAAAAACTGTGGAATCTGTTTCACTGGGTAATTTTGGCTTTTTCTTTTTTTTTTTAAGTTTAGTCCAGTTGTGCAAAAGATGTCACATGAAGCAAATAAGAGATTCATAATTCAATAATAATAAGTGAATTAGAAATATTTGTTGCAAGAAAATGTGTGATCATGCAGGTAAGAATTTTTCCAATGGAGCAGAAACAGACCTAAATCCAAAGTGATTTCTTGAGATAAAAAAAATAACATGCTTACGATGTTCCTTCTTCTGTTGGCTTGTCTGAGGCTGCATCCTAGAAAAGTGAAGAGCTTTGCAGTAAAACAGAAACCTGAAACTCACAGCCAGGTTTGCTAAAGTTTCCAATAGGTCTGTTAGTTTCCAGCACAGCAGGAATAAAAGCAGCAGCATTGTCAGGACACCTGCAGGGCTGTGGGATGTAATCACAGACGCTCTGCCCTACACGGCTCACTCATGACCAAGAACTGCAAAACCTCCAGTTTCTGGCTGGCTTCTGCCAAGGGGTAACAAGCCAATACACAGCTTTTCCACTCTGCAGTGAATAACCTGCATTGTCTAGTTCTTATTTATGGGCATTCAAATTGCAACAAATGGTTCTGATGACAATTACAGCACTTTATTTACAGAAACATACAGCATGTAGATAAAAGCCCAGCTCTGCACTGATAGATATATATAAATGTGGTAATTATCTCTGGATTTGTTGAAAATGCACAAGCTGATGGGGAAAAATGGCACTATATTGTTTGTTAAAGTAAAAGAAGAGTATCTGTTCATCCTTCTGTTGTGCTGGATCCATTCAGAGTTAAGTTTTCTGACCTGCTGCTCGGAATGTGAAGCCATCCTTTGTGGAGGGAGGGTAGAGAAAGGCACAGAGCTTTAGAGAAATCAGATGCATGAGTAAGGCAAGAAGTGGAGGAGATATGCACAAAGCCAAAAATTTGTGAGGAAATTTGCAAGAAAGGAGAAAGCACCGTGTCAGTCACACAGGAAGAGATGGAAGGCAGGAATGAAGGGGCAGGAATAAATCCAGATTCTTGTTGAAACTCTCGGAACATGGATTTCAGTGGCAATGGTTTATTTGGAACAGGGATGAGCCTTAGCACCACAGCACCTAGTGAGTTATATGCCCTCTTAAGCCCTCAAATCAGCACCAAAGGGATGCACAGGTTTTCTGCAGACTTTCTGCAGCCTGACTGTGCATCACACTCGGTCCAGACTACAAGGCAAACACTCTCTCAAGCAGTAACAGTTCTCCAGAGCACGGGTGTTCCAGCAGGACTCAGCTGGATCAGAGCATGAGTCAGTTCAAGTCGAGATCTCATGATTTCTCAAAAAAAAAAAAAGAAAAAAATAAAAAAAAGAGGGTTTGTGCTCTACATTAAATATTCAGTGGCTGGATATCACCTCCTTGCACATGAGACAATCCAGTGAGGTGTTCTCTGTTTTGCCGCGTGCCATTTATGGAATACAGGAGATGGTGGTTAAGCTCCTGGAAATGCTAGAACATGGAATCACTTGTCATGAGCTGCACCATTGTCCTTCTTTTCTGCACCTTGGCTGGCAGGGGAGAGGTGTTGTAAACAGCAAAGAAAGGAGTGAACAGTGTGACTTTCCTCCGGCTGGGGAAAGCAGAAGGTGCTGAATTAAACAAACATCTGCCCTGGTGAACAGCAAACAATGTGTTTGTCTAGTAAACTGAGCAAAGAGGACTTGGAAGTCAGAAAGAGGAGAGGATGAGACGCAGGAAGCCAAGAGGACCATTTTGCCAAATGACTCTTTTCATGCTCCAGCAGTCTTTGCTGTAATTACGAGGGTCCCTAGGGAACTGAGCAGTCTCAATCTTCAGTGCTTTAGAACACTGCCAATAAGATACAAAAATTGCTAACACAGTGAAAACATTCATATGCAATGGAGTTTGGGGTTTTGCTGGGGGTTTTTTAATTATTTTTTTTTCTTTTTTAACCACCAGAATGTCTATTATGCAAAAGAAAAATCCACTATAAGTTCTTTCGTAACACCAAATTCATGCACACCAAGAGTCAATTAACAGTGGCAGGAACCAGTGTCCAGTGTCCACTCAGAGGTGAGGCACAGCCATTAACAGGGAATGTTCTCCTGCTAACACATCCCAGCCCTGCCACGGACGGCAGATCCAAGGTCAGGTCAGTGACTCTGCCTGGACGCAGAGACACTTCCAGCCAAGGTCACAACACAAGTGAGCGTAAGAGCAAACGAGCACAGGGCTGTGAGGGGCACAGGGCTGTGAGGGGCACAGGGCTGTGAGGAGCACAGGGCTCTGAGGAGCACAGGGAACATCTCAGCACAGCCACCTTGGGCTGGGTACAATTTCTACATTTATTGCAAGAAGCCTCGAGGTCAGGAACGCCCAACTGCACATTTTACGCTCATGTAGAACACCCAGTTAATGAAACGATACAGACACATACACAAAACCTGAAGGCTCTGCCAAGGGCTGTGTCACTTGTGTTCTCTACCGTGCGTGTGGACATCACAGGCAAATCTGCACCCTTGTAAGATGAGGTGAGGGCAGAAAGAGCAATCCCCCTGTCTTCCCACTGGAGAGGTTCCTTCTGCTTTGACCTTTGATGGACCCAGAGTGAGCACATCGTTCACAATAAACCTTCAGGCCTCCACATCCACCAGCCTTGTCAGACATTGCCCCTGCAGCCCTTAGCCAGGGATCTGCATTCCCAGGGCAGGCTCTTGGCACTCAAACCAAATTCCCCCAGCCTTTTTCCTTCTTTTTAAAAACCACTTCTATGTTGGGTCACAGCTTTTTCTCTTCTGTCTTCAACTTTCGTGAGAATTTGTGCCTTATTTTGTACTTAGGAGCTCTAAATATGGATGTTTAAATCAGTTTTTAGCCCTGAACTCGGCTCTCACTAAATGATGGCAAGTGCTGAACATATGGCTCCCATGTGCCATGTTTCTGATCCCTCAAGAGCTCCATATAAGGTGCAGTTTGAGACACCACATTCATTCAGGGTGGCAAGAAGCAACCACTGACCCCACAGACACTGAAGGAAAGAAACTAAACTTGGAATTTCCTGCTTTTATTAAATTTCCCCCCCCCCTTTTTTTTT
>VYZQ01061115.1:36708-47187 GCA_013400655.1 Mystacornis crossleyi
TTTTTTTTTGGTCTCACAATTGTTTTCCCACTACTTTTACATAAGAACAGCATTTCCTTTTCTATGTTAAAAGCAAGGCTGGGCCTTCACTGATCTTCTCCATCTTCAGGAGACAGGAATGTGTATTTTATTGAGACAAGGAAATCAGTTAACTCTCAAAATGCGTGTAAGGCTTTTCCTAACCCTGTAAATGCTGGGGTTACTGCTGTAACCTTCAGTGGTGGCTGACAGTAACTCAGCAACCACTTCCTTCGATTCTAATGGCTACAATAGTTTTTGTAATCATTTTGTTGCTACGCTTCAATGATTGAAATTTATGGCTTGTGGGGGTATATTTCTCATCTCCTTTGTTTCAGGAAACCTCTACAGGCACTGAGAGGAGAACAAAATTTGCAAACTGGGGGAAGGAGAACCAGCACTATAAGCTGGTGGCTGATTTAAGATATTCCAGTCACACAGGCTTTGGTGGAGCAGACCCAGTGCATTGCAACAAAAGCAGAATTTCATTTTGTTTTTGAAATGCTGTTATTACATTCAGGAAATTTGCAAAGGCACCTTGACAGAAAATGATCAAATATCTGAACTTCCAGTGCAACAACATTTACTTAGTAAATGACATTTTAATGCAGAAAGTCAAATTTGCATACTAATTAAAATTTTCCTTTAAAACATTTAGACTTTTTGGCCTTCCCACCTACCCACAGTGACAGAGATTAAAAGATTTTTTTATTAAGTCCTGTCAAACAAAACACACTTTTGTAAAGTGCTACAGTACAAAGTGGCACTTTTAACCTATTTTCTAGTCAGTCATAATTTAGGCAGTGGAAGCATTTCCAAATGCTCTCTGATCTCAGAAAGGCAGCTGATGGCAGTGATGGGGACGATGGGGTTTTCTCCCTCACTAAATTTATACATTGTGGGAAAGCAGCTTCATGTACTGCATGCTGGGTAATAAAATAAAAAGTCATTACACTTGTAAAACTACCCTGGTGCTTTACTAAGAGATTTATAGAGGTGCTGCCAGTGCGAGTAACACTTCAGCTGCCTTCACCTTGTGTGACTTCCAGGGCTGCAGGGTGGCACGGGTGGAGCAGCAATACAGAGTGTGAGGTGGCACAGTGAGGATGACAACAGCAGAGTGGAGTTGGGGGGAAAGCTGAGCAGCTCCTAACTCTGCTCTTCCCAAGCATCCAGGGGCTCCTGGGCCAGACTTGGGTTGATGTTGTTTTGTTTTTTTCTAAAAATCAACCACTGAAGTAAAATTCCTCCTCTAATAATTTCCTGGCCAAGCGGTTTCTTGACAGTGAAACGAGCATTTCTGTATCTTTTAATGGAAAGAAAAATATTTCGGGAGGATCAAGAAAAACTTGTTGCACCATTTTTTCCAATCTTCCCTTTGCATGTGCCCGTTACCAGCAATAACTTCCTAAGATGTGGCCTCCCCACAAACCACGAGGATCACTACAAACAGACAAGCAATTCTCCTAAGCCTCACTTGTTTTTCACTCGTTTGTTGGGCCAGGAACTGAAGGCTTTGCCTCTGTTTTGCTTGACACAACAACTTTCAACACTCTTCAAAGGCAGTTTTCTTTGAGAATTTACAAATTTCTGTGTAGGATCATTCTGTGCTATAGTATGTCAGTAAAAGCACATTTACACCACGTTTACACCCTGATGGAACCATTTCAAAGACACTTGAGAAGCAGATCCTACAAGTATTGAAAGGCTGCAAACATTTAAGTCACTGAAGTATTACCTGAACATCACCCAGGCCTCATTCACAGATTCCAAAGCTGCACACACTTATTTTCCTTGACCTCAGGGATGAAATTATGTTCCTGGTCTTCTTTCCCATGGACACTTTGGCCACCTTTCAATGCTCTGCCAGATGTCTTTAAGTGAAGCTAAATTTGGTTTAACTGCCATCTGAGAGTTTCCCCACACAGCGGAACAAACAGGGCAGCTCCAATCACATGAAATTAATGTCAGACTATTAATTAATGTCTCATACGTGGGTTATGTGCAGAAACAAGGGCCAGAACAGGAGTAATTTCTGATTGTCACCCCTACCAAACAGCCTGGCCTTTGCATCCCTGAGCTCTGAGTGCACAAATGCCACGCACAGGTGTTCTTGGAGAAAGCAAAAATTCTGTACAACAGGAGGCACTTTGTAACTTGTGTAAGGACTTCCACCAAAGGAGTTCCAGTGATACAAATAATTCACTGAAAATTATAACTCTGAAGGCAAATTACACCCACAAAATGAACTATCACAGTCCAGTCCTTAGCTCAAAACAAGAAACAGTTCTCTGCTGAAGCACAAGCTCTTAACCAACAGGCTGAGGCTCGTTTCCCCAAAACGATGAGCAACCAATTGCTTTCTTTAATATCTTTTTCTGCAAAGTTCTGAATATTCCAATGAAAAGTACCAATAATCTTCACATCCTGAAAAATGCTCAAATAGTTTCACTTGAAACCCTTACTCTGGCTATTTTTTTCCTTCTTCTTTCCATTGATTTGGAGCTCTGAAAGGATTTTTCAAACACCAGCACCTGTTTTGCTCTTTTCCTTCCACACTGTGGATCCCTTTCCTGCTCCCATCAGCTCCTTATTTCCCCCTTTACAAATTTAACAAAGCAATCCCCTCCACTCTTTGGGGACAGCTCTCTGTCTGCAAGGGACGGCAACAACTTGTTTAATTTAACCGTTTAAAAAATGATGTTTTGACATGAAGTTCAAGGAGAGCAGGCACAACAATGGAATAGCACAGGGAAAACCAGAAAACTAATTTTTGACAAAGAGCCCAGTCTGTCTTTAAAATAGAGGGAGAGAGGAACTTTGCAAATGCTCCTAAAATGTTGATACTTTATTTCCACAGAGGAGGATGTTCCTAACTTTGCTGTCTCCAGAGGGGACTTGAACATCAAGATCACAGAGTCTGATATCAGTTGCAGCAAGGCATGTGCAACCCTTGGGCCTCGAATCTTAATTATATCTGCAACTGTTTACAGCTTATAATTATTGATGTTAATTTACTGAGGGAAGTTACACTTCTCGCCTCAAGTTATATTTTTGGCATGTTAATCCATTTGCACACAGACTATTGCATCTGATTGTGCAGACTGAAATTAAAGCGCATTTTTCACATCCATTTCATTGGATTTTACCATGTTCTATATGATTTTAAAAAGCAAAAGTAATTTGACTGTTTCTAGTGATGTTATAAACGTCGTTTAAATAAAGTGCAGCTTCCACTGCCCAAGAGCAGCAGGATGTCAGAGGCTGTGAAGAACAGCAGAGCAACCTGCATTTTTCCAAGCTCTTTGCAGTCCCTAATGCAGGGGAATTATGACCACCTGACAGCAAAACCACATCATGAAGTTGGTACTGCTGAGCTTCATTGCTCAAGAGCCACGTCCTGCCAATACTCACTGCCACGCAAGGTTTAGTTCTCTCCGTGTAAACTGGAGCATTTGCAGAAGTTTTAATGGGATCAGTATTAATTCTCTGTAGGCCATAGCTTTGCAATACCTCAATTTGAGATATTCCGAACAACCACCATCACTAAAATCGGTGCTTTGGGACCAGAATTTTATTTGTTCCTGCTTCTTCATCATCCTGGGCCAAACCCTTTCTCTGTTCCTGCCGCCAGGTAGAATGGCAGAGGAATTTGTACAAGTATCACAGAAGGAAGAAATACCCTTCTAGAAGGAGTTCTAATTCATCAGGTTCTCTGGGAGCCCATGATGTGTCTGGGCTGCCTCAGCCAGTACCACATGTCCATCCAGGGTGAAGAACAATATTCCTGAAGGTTCTCCCCTACCAAACACTCACCAGGAGAACCCCGCCTCCCACAGCTCCTACTGTTCTATCACAGCAATTCTCTGCACTAACTCAGGCTATCAGGAAGAATGGTAATGTTCATAACCCCAGGTATTGAATACAAGTCAAAGGAAATACTCTTGCCACAGAGAAGCGCAAATTTATTGCACACTCCTCTTATCAGGTAATTCTAAGCTGATGTGATAGAAATGCAAGCTATGGGAGAGGGCAGACAACGATAGGGGAATGTTGGATTTTTTTATCTTGTCTAGAGGATTAGAAAATCTGAGTGCTAAGAGGTTTTTTATCTGGCAATACTCACAACTGAAGACATAAGATATCTCCAGGGTAGGCAAAGCAAAGCTATTCTTAACAATATGGCACTGGGCATGTCCTACCTACTCCTGCAGCAGAGATGTTTCACTGTGTGCTGACTGGGAGATGAGCCATTAAAAAACCACCTCTCTTTGAACAGCAAATTAACTTATTCTGTGCACCCTTTGTTGTTTTCATCATGACAAAGCCACTGGGAAGGTTCTATCAACAATAGATTCTTATTAACTTTTTTAAACCCTGATTTTCCTTGCTAGGGAAATTCTGGTTGTTGCAGTGAGTCCATCCAGAATAACTCCCTAACATGGAGGCACAGATGGAGACACTGCATCAGCTTCATCTGCATTACTTCTCACAACACTGCAGGAAGAGTTTATTCCATAATACACTCTTGGCACTTGCAGAGGCAGCAGCTTTGTCAGTCCCAGGTGTTGGTGGGGTGGGGATTTTACGTGTCACTTAGGTGTAAATTGAGGCACAAAGTTCCATGATTTAACCTGTAGTCATTAGGAAGGATTGGAAGTGAATCCAGGACTCTTAACTATCATGCTTTTACCTTTCCTACCAGGAATCATTCCATGTATGAACAGGCCTGTGGAAGAGGAGAAGGAAGGGGAACGTGCAGGAGTGCAGCCTGAAAAAATGGTAACAAATGTGGATTTCCATAACGTTCAGCACTATCCAAAGCCTCCTAAGGCAAACGGGACTGCTACCACTGACTCCAGCAGAAAAACATTTGGCTCAGTGCTGAGTGATTTTGAAAATGCTGCTTTGACATTTTAGGCCTGAAACCAGACATTTTCCCTGACATTATGAAACGCAGAGAGGTAATATTACAAATAAGTGTAAAAAATAAATCCAACTTGGAAAACATAAATGACCTTTCAAAGCCTGAAATCATGTAATAATAACTGGCCTGACCCATTCTGAGGCTTTATTGTTTGAGCTTCACTTATGTTTCTGCCTTTCTCCCTTGGATAAAGTGAACAGTTGGGGACTGAAATCCCAGAACAAGTGCATGCCTATTTACCAACAAAATGAAAAATGTCTGGAAAGAGTTCCAAATATCTGATCTGCTGGGGGGATGGACAGCGTATAAAGGAAAGAGCCCAAACCTCCTCACCCTGCTTCCTCCAGGGTTTGCCTGTATTGTTTGCTTCAGACAGCCCATTTGTAATGAATCCAATAATCAGCTGGAACTTGAACCTGCTCTGCCATCTCCCACTGTTCTTTCAGTTCCAGGAAAACTGAAACAAATGATATTTTTCTTGCCTGGCAATAAAAAAAAACCCATAATAATACTGATGTGTACATCTGGTTCCAAAACCAGTTTTGGGGCTTCAGTCAAAACAGAGATGAAATTAAATACACACAATGTTCAATGTTTTGCAAACCCATAATGCTTTTTTTTGGTTGGTTTTTCAATTCCATTTTTTTTCCAAGAGCTTTTCTGTCTTACCTTACTCTATCTGTTATGTCTCTACCATCTTGTCCTTGACAGTTTCCCGAGGCTGCTCCCACATTTCACAGATGTTTGGATGGCCGGGTAGGATGAGCCTGGTTCAGACTGGTGAGACACACTATGCCCGTTGAACCCAGCAGGTCTGACCTGCTCTCCAGTCTGGGAATGGTTGGATACAGTTCCATCTCCTTTCCCCTCCATGGAGACCCTCAGGGTCTCCTGCTGTCTCAGTTGTTAAGTTCTGTTAACTTTGTTGGAATTCCGTACGTTTGAAAACTCTTCTCTTTGGTCATTTTTCCTTGATAATGGCAAATAGATGAATAAATTAATCGGAGAGGACAGATGCTGACAGACAGAAAGGCAAACAGCCTCATTTCCTTAGGAAACAAGGTTGAAAAATGAACACACTCCCCAGAGGCTTCGACAGCAGTGACTTAGGTACAGTTGCACAGAGCTACCTTTAATTGAATACTGTTGGATTATTATGTTCCATTTTGCCTCTTGTCCTGACCTGCTCATTGAGTAAATAGAGCCATCTGCCAAAGCAATGGCTCCTGGATTAGAGAAGTGCACCTTCCCCTGGGACAGCAAAGTAGGCCAGTGATTCACCAGGGCTTTCTGCAGCTCAAATTATTATTCAGGTTTCCACACTGCAGGAGCAAGGGATCTGTATCTAGCTGAATAATCTGGCAGGCAATGTAGGTAAATCACAAAAACATACTGGCTGGGAACCATGGTTATCTTATAGAGAGTGTGAAAGTAACATTTTCAGGTAAAAGTTTGTCATTCTCTTTCCCAGCCCCAAACTGTTTTTTTATTCACCAAATGCACTTCTCACCTTAGAACAAGATGTTTGCAGTGGATTCTTAGCCAAATAGAGAAGTTAAAAGTCCTTAGCCATAGGCAGCTAAACTGTACCCTGACTGTGGGTTGAACTCTAGATGGACAGGAAAGTAGTTGTTTATCATGTGAACACATGGTGGGTTTTTTTCCTCTTCATTTTTGTCAATAAAGAATAATTTTATTTTTACAAGAAGTCCTAGAAGCAGAACAGTTTAGATTCCTCCAACTTCTGTCTTTAATGATGAGGGTTTGTATTTCCAAGGACAAGCATTTTTATAGCGAAACAGAAAGAATTTTCCTAGAAAATATCTTTTCATGTTTGGAAGTTTCTTGTTAAAAGTGTTTTTTTCTATAATCTCTGCTGGTAAATGTGGTTTGGCGTTTTGGCAAAGACAGGAGAGGGCTGAAGTCTGTTCACAACCTCCAGGCATTCCTATGATGATCTAGAGAGCTCAGAGCAAGAGGTAAAACCAGTCTTAATCCAGCTGGGAGAGAAGAGGGTGTTGCACAATTAAGCAGCCACATCTCAGACAGGTTTGTGCCAATGGGAGAGATAAGGCAATGCCTCCCTGCCCAGGAAATCCACGCCTCAGAAGACATCAACCAACTTCCCCTCTCCATTTCACCTCTGGGATAAACCTACTGAAAATCACAGATTAAGATTCAGGTTTAAATAAAACTTTAAAGACTCAGTCTGCCAACCTATTTCACTCTTCCTTTTTCACTTACAGAAGCTATTCTTCAGTAAAAAAATAAAACAAGGGATTTTTTTTCTTTATTCCTCAGAGAACTACTCCTTTGGCATCCTGAGCACCTCGTGCTCTCCTGCAATCATGTCAGACTGCGGGAGGCTGGCAGAGGAGAGCAAGGAGTCCTAATCCCCCTGGATCCCGTGCTGCCCACACGAATCAGCCCTGCAGACTCATCTCTGCCTTTTAAGAACAGCACATCCCTGACGGATGTTGTTGATGCCTCCACAGGGACTGTCTGGGCACCTTCTCCCCGCACAATGATCTTGCCACAGGATGCTGTGGGAGCATCTGGGAAATCATCCCAACTCCGTGCTTGGACGGACTCTGCCCACGTGCAGGGGAGGTTCGTACCAGAACACCCAGCCAGAGCTGGAGGTGTTTGCATCATTTGCTGTCTCTGGCGTGCTGGGTGTGCTTTGGGCAGCCGGGTGAATTCTCCTGCACGGAGCCCTCCAGGTGCTGCAGCCTCACAGCAACACTGGAAAAGCTCAGTTACCCATTTCTGGAATCCAGAGTTCAGGAGGACTTAAATGAATCAGTTCTGCTAAACTCGTACAAAGAAGCTATGAGACACCATTAAATCAATATATACTTAGATTATATCAATTTAAATGCAATTCTTTGGGAGCAAATCAAAGCCAGTCGAAAATAATCCTTTGCTAAAGCACAGTAAGAGTGGCTTTCTTTAAACTCATTTAACTAAATCTACTTGAAAACTAATTTAAGGTATGGTTCTGACATATGTGGGAAAAAACCTGCTGTGAACATCACAAACAGCTACTGAGGGCTCACATCAGGGCTCTGAAGAGAGATGCTTCTGGAAATTAAATGTGTTCAGAAAAGCTTCACATTCTGCAGGTTTTTTTGAGCCTTGATGCAAAAAGGACCACTCTACGATTTTCCAGATCAAATCCACCAGTTTCCAACTGTTTCTACAAAGTTTGAGAAAATTTTATTCAGTGATTTTTCCAAGACTCCACAGGCATTTTGATTAAAACAAAATTATTTTTTTAAACAGTGAAGCAGCATTTTACAATTCAAGAGCAAAGCAAGGACATCAAGAAATGAGCCTCTCAAGCAGAGTGAGACATGAGTCATCAAGCCACTATTTCAAAAGTGAGGGAGCTTCCCACCTCCGTGCTCCCACCTGCCCTCAGGACACTCAGAGAAACATGGAAAACTGTGGCAAGAACATCCGAAACAAATCATTTAGGCAGCCAAGTCTGCAGCTGTAATGAACTTAAATATTAAAAGTTTCTTGAACATGAGGCGCTTTTTGTCTTTCTTGTTTGAGTCGGCAAAGCACCTAATGGTGTGTGATAAAAGCAAAGCCAGGCAATTATTTTCCTCTGTTCTGCAATCTGTGAAAAAGCATGTGGGGAAACGTCATGTCTGCTTGCAAGGATCGTGCTGTAAGGTCTGGAAAGCCACGTTCTCCGAGCCCAGACAGACAGGAATTGACAAGCACTGGCCATTCCCAGAGCACACGTCAGGTCCAGAGAGCCCTTTCCTCAGAGAAGTGCCCCAGTTTTCCAGGCACACACGCGAACCGGGTCCTGATCCTTGACAGCACAACAAGCAAGCACATATGGAATCTTGAAATGCTGATTTTTCCTCTCTTTGGTTGCTGGACTGGAAGGCCAGTTAAGAAAAGTCGTAGAAAACATTTCAGGAATTAGGTTCTGGGAATCACATATTGGGATCTTTGGTTTCGTGACAAGTAAACCAAAAAATCCCAGTCTACCAGAAAATCAGCCTACAATAATATTGCTAGGTCTTAAAAGAACAACATACTAAAAGAATCAGATTGACTTACGAGAGAGTGCCAATAGCTGCTCTGGATAATGTTTACTTGTTGAATTTGGTTTTAGTTTGGGGTAAATTGTCCGACTCCATTCTTTATCAATCCAGAATTATGGTCCAGTCCTCTAAGGCAGACACAGAGATATAGAAATAAAAAATGAGCCCCTCATTATACAATAAGGATTAGGAAAAAAAAACAACCAAACCTTATTTCTGTGAAGTCCTTTAATCCATTCTGGTTAGATTAGGAAGTCCAAAATATTAATTTTAATGAGATATAATTTCAGTGTTTTGAAGTTAGTAAAGCTAAATTTAAATGTTAGAATTTTCAGCTAAGAAATTTCCAATTAGTTTAACCTCCTTGTTTCCTCAGGATCTGTTTTCATAGTACCCAGGACAACCTTATCTCTCGAGCCATATTCAGTGTATGTTATTTTACACTTACCTCATCCTCACCAGGTAATTATCTTACACATCTTGTTTCTGAGAAATAATGAAATAAAAGATTTGCTTCCCACTAACCTACCCACTCAGAAGCAGCGTCTTCCCATGTTTTGTTTGATAGGGCACATGTGGTCCTTTCAAACAGTCTGATTTGACATCTCGAAGAGATTAAAAGTCATATCAAAAAGCTATCTGTTGAGTGACAACATAAGTACTTATTTAATAAGTATATTAAATACATATGCATGGCGATATAGTGTACATGCAAGGTTTTAAATATATACCCTAGTTAACTGCCATATGGATATGTTGTTGTGGAAAAAAATATTTATAAAATGTTTTTTCCAAATGTTTAATCTACAGCAGATGCGCCTTGCATTCATCTGTTTGGCTTGGCATTCACTACAGGGAGATCTTATTAATCATACAGACCTCCTGTAGTAGAGGAAACAGAGGCTATTATGGGATTCATCTGTTTATGACTAAACAGAAAAAAGGATCTTCATCAAATGAGAGATCCCTTTCTGAAATGTAGAAGGCTGTGAGGAAGCCACATGCTGCCTCTCATCTCCCAGCACTGCACCCTTACTCCTCCTCTTTATGTTGCAACAACAAAGCAAGACAGGGTCTGGGGCAGGACAGGGAACACAGCAGCAGGAGCTGTGGGGATGGACCTAGGGAAATCCAGATTTCATCTGCTCCCTTTCCATGGTCGTGGAAGTTCTTTGTGCTGACCTGTTTGCTGTTCCACTATGTTTGGACAAACACGTGGGATTCGGGGAGAGCGCTTCAGTCTCGTCCCGCTCTCCACACCTCCCGTACCTATCCCTCTCTCCCAGCACTGCTTCACAAGGGAAGTCAGTGCCAACGTTTACAACAAAAATCTTTTGACTTTACTGCATCCCACGATTTTATTACTCTTCAGTTGTTGTGACAAAGGGAGTAGCTGTAGGTGACCTTTTGAAGTGGGCAGGGCAGAAGCAAAGAAAGCCAGTCACGAGAACGCATGAACCAGGTTCT
>VYZQ01061115.1:72200-97472 GCA_013400655.1 Mystacornis crossleyi
GCATTTTTTCTGGGAGAGAAAAGAAGTATTAGACAACACATACAGAAGAGTAAAGGAAGGTCATAGAGAACCAGTGCTCATGGTCAGACACAGGTTTTAGGTTTGCTTGGAGCCAGGGTGCATTTGTTTTAAACCCAACATTAGCACAGGCTGAAACCCAGGATTTATATGTTCCCAAAAGACACACAGCTCATTTGCTAATACAAATAATTTTATAACTCTTCCTCATAATACTTTGAATTTACACTAAATACACAGATGCAGACAAAATTACCCCAGGAAAGGTGAAGAAGCAGCAGAGGAAAGAGGCTTTTCCATACTGCCCTCTTTCCTTTTTTCAGCTCTCTTTGGCAGTTTTAAAAATAGCCCCAAACAGGCCACAAGCTATTGCAGCACCTTATTATACCACCTTAGAAACACATTTCCAGAACAACATCTACCTTGCAAGTAATTTTGTGTTTTGGCATTAAGAGAAGGAAAAGATCTGTTAGATATTAAACCTCCAGGCATGGAGTCACTCAAGAGGAAACGTTCAGAGAGCCCTCAAATTCCACCTCACCATAGCTGCTTAATTCTTACTGGTGAATAGTCTCCCTTGGATGCTTTCTCACAGTTTTCTCACTACAATGAAAAACAGACGCTCATGAATTTACAGTGACACCCAAGATGTCTCTATACTGATCAGTGAGAAATACTTCCAAATACACATTTGGTATAAATTTAATAATACAAATATTGTTAGAGTTTAAAAAAAAAGCCTCCTATAAAAATACTGAATTACATTTTTAAGTGAGTCACAGTTTATATCTGAGTATACAGTCTGGGGTGACTCGAGGGTCCCTTCTTTTCACAAATGCTCAGCTTCTATTTTCTGAACATTAGGCCTGGATGTGCTGTGGGAAAATGAGCATTCACAAATGGAAGCATCCCAAAGCAACAGGAACTTCTGAACATGCTGGGCACTGCACAGTCCATACAGTGACAGACCTGAGCAGACTGATTGCTGGAGCACGGCTCCCAAAAGTAAAAGGAAGACCTAATGCTGCTCTTGAGCCCAGGATCTTCCAGACTGCACAGATAAATGCACAGCACACGTTGGGGTGCAAGCACTGAAGAGCTCACAGCAGAAGTTTTGTGTGCAAATTATGTGCAAAAAATCCCTGGCCAAGCCATTTTGTTCCTTTTTCCACACTCTCTACTCATAAGCATAGAATGTCTCAGTGGAGGTGATGGCGAATCCCATCTGGGTATCTCATTCTGACACGAAGATCCCTGGAAGAAGACAGCGTTTAAGAGTCACCCCCTCCTAGCCCCTCTCTTGGATAACTTTGGGAGTGTCTGAGCAGTCAGGATTCAAACAGGCCTCCATCAACTCCCTCTAAACCAGTGGTGCACTAGTGCACAATTCTATCTGTCTCTAAAAGTGTAAATGCAATCAGTTCCTGGATATTATCCAGTTCCACTGACCCTCCTGCCTCAGTTTCCCAGGATGACTGGGCAGCCTGTGTCTGGATCCAGCCCTTAGTAAGACACCGCTTCCAAATCTGAGCTCCATTTCCCAACCAGGACCTTTCTATGTCCCAGTATTGGCCTTCTTTTCTTCATTTCTTGTCTGGACCCAGTGTCACAGACCACCACTGAAACACACCCACCATTTGAAATCTGGTGTTCCATCAGACTGAGTGGAAGTTATCCAGCAAATAACAGCAGTCTCTGTTAACCACAGTAAAAGTGTGGCTTTCTGCACTATTCCTCCTTATTCCCGCTCCTCCTAACGTGGGATTGGTGGCTTATTCAGCCTTTTATGTAATCCAACATTCAGTTTCTGTGTAGCCTCTGTTTTGTCTGCATTCAGCACAGCTCATTTTTCATCATTCCTCACTGGAGATTAGGATGCTGAAGAATACATGTCAATAAAATGACCTACTTTTTTTTTTTTTTTTTAAGAAAGAAACTCCTAAGGGTGAAGTGCAAAACTCCAGTTTAATTAGCAGGCTTGCATAGCTCTGTGATGAGGCTCCAAGGGGATGAGGGGGAAAGGGAGCCCTTGTTTCTTGCCTCTGTCTAGACAGTGGCATTGAATCTTTTCCAAAAGCCTGATCCTCAGCAGCCTCTTCACTGGCACTTAGTTGAATGAGCAGTTTGCCATGGCCTTGTCAGTGTTTCTCCTGAGATATAAGAATTATAAAAAAAGGTGTTTGCTCAACATGCTGCACAAGGCATATGGCTGAGACGCAGTTAAAGCTACAACAAACAGAAAGCTGCTCCACAGATCAGAACTCCCTGTTTTACAGTTCTACCTGCACATTTACTGCACCTAGACACACACACAAAACCCCAAATCATGAAAGTAAACACCGGTCTGCTATTCCAGGTAACTTTAACTATATGGTCTTTCACCTTTAAATATTCTTAAGGCCATTGGGAAACGCCAGTTTCTTTCATATGCTTGCCTGAAAGACTCCGGCATCGCCAGTGCTTGCGTGAGATGCAGACAGCCACGGGACATCCAAACACAGCCCCAGTGTGGAGCTAGGCTGAAGAACTCACTGCTGTTCTCTGCCATAATTAGCACAGTTGCAGTTCTTGTCACCCACATAGGTGTATTATCAGCTAATACGAAGCTAAAGGAACCTTACTGAATAATAAAAGCAGCCAAGGATAGAAGACTCAAAGCTGTTCTTGCTGATAGCAGTGAGTTTAGAATCCCAGATTCAAACTCTTCAGGTCTGTGTCAGGCTTTAATTTGTATAACACAGTCTCTCTTTGATTTGATATTCTCCTCACCTTTAAAGTCTTCGTTCTTATAACTCATGCAGGCAAAATACTTATCAATACTAGCTGAAGCTTCACTTGCACACAGAGAATGAGCCTGAGTTTGAAATATATGATCCCTCTAAAATTAGTGTCAGTGAATGGGTTAATTTAAGTCAATCACATCAATTTATATGTTTATTAGTTCCTGTTACCTCCTGGCTGTTGCTGGGTAGTGGAGAGGATCAAACAGAGATGCTGAGCTAGGATTTAAGATTTCTTTATGTTGCATTTACATGCACTTCCCTCGTGTCAGCTGAAGGTTTCAGCAGCCTTCAGAGCCATACTCAAAATATGCACCAAAGACTATAAATTAGGTAAAGAATAATTGTAATGCTATTGTTATCTTTGTATTACATTGATATCCAGGGATGTAGGCCTCACTTTAGGCACAAAGCCCTGAAATACTTGGGGAGATTTACGACAAGAAATGTAATCAAGATGCTGCATGAAAGAAAATCAGAGTTTTTCATTGATACAAGCACACAACATTGAAATTGTGTAATTCAGTGGTCATTGTGTCTCTCAGGGTGGGCATCACGTCTGACACTCTAGTGAGAGAATTAGCCTTTTGTACGTCCCTACAGGCCTGACCTTTGAGAGAGAACATTTATAAGCCTAATCAGTTATTGCAGTGGCATTAGAAAATAGTTTTCCATGTTACTAATTACAAAAAGTATTTTATCCATACCAGAGCAAAAAACCCCCTCATCTGAACGGGCTGAGAATACTTATGTTGGTGCCTGTTCAGTTCCAGTGCTCTCAGCAGATGTAAAGCAGCTGTGCTTTTCTGCTTGTGCGCCAAGAACGTGACTGGAATGGTTTAACCAGAGAAACCCTGCTTCCCTCCTCCATATTTTCTCTTCCTCTTGGCACCGCCTTCTCATTCTTCTGCTCAATTGTTCCTTTAATCTATGAAAGCAGTGCAATGACGAGGCTCTTTCATGTCGATCTCATTCACATTGGCAATGCCCTTCATCTCACCACTCCCTTCCTGAGGCACATCGTAGTTTGTGGCTTTTGCTGTTTCACTATTGATCTTCAGTGTGGCGCGGGCTGTTGGGAAGGGGCTTGTGGCCTGTGGTGTGGTACACACAGAAAAAGCAGTCTGAGGACTTTTTCAGGCTCATTGAGACTGAAAGAACCAAAAGGGATGTACTCAGACTGCTGCCTTTCTGCAACCACAGCTGTCGGAAATCTGCTCGGGGGTGTTTACTGAGTAGATCCAGAAGCTGCTAAGAAGACTTGAACACACCCATCGCTCTGTGACTGTGATCCCTTACCACTCTGATCCATACCTGACCTGTTCCTTGTAGAGTAATTCACAGAATCATGGAATGGGTTGGGTTGGAAGGGGCCTTAAAGCTCATCTCATCCCACCCCCTGCCATAGGAAGGGACACCTTCCACTATTCCAGGTTGCTCCAAGCCCCGTCCAACCTCGCCTTGGACATTTCCAGGGATGAGGCAGCGACAGCTTCTCTGGGCAACCTGTGCCAGTATCTCACCACCCACTGGGTAAAGAATTTCATCCTAACAGCTGATCTAAATCTCACCTATTTTAGTTTAAAACTGTCCCCCCCATCCTACCATCATCTGCCCACGTAAATTCAAGCTGAACTTCCCAGAGAGCAGCGTACTCAAGATCCTCTCTCAGCCTGGTACCGTGTTCCACATGAATTTCCCTCCAGAAGTCTGCTCTCTGCAGCAGGCTTTCTCTCCAGGCCATCAGGGCAGGGAAAGGGGGAAGCAAGCAGGGGAGTTTGTTCTAACCCTCTAAGAAGTAAAAGAAGATTCTGACCTGCAATACTTCTTAATGGAAAGACACATGGAGCTCAGATTTTCATTTGGGTCATTTAGGCATATCTAGCTTTTCTGCCCTGAGAGTCCATTTCCTATCATCTGTCTCTGATGTCTCACGTCTTGTGTTCCCACTGTCTGCCTAAAACACAGCAAACAGGTCGGGTTCACTCAACAGATCAAAGCCCCCTTCACACTTTCAAGAGAGTTTAAGGGAGCAGTTCCTGTGGTGTGGGGTAACCAGCATCAGTGCTGATGTCCACTGGTCCTACTATCCTCTGCTTTCCTCTTTCCTGTTCTCATTAATGTCAGGACTTGCTTTGATTTTAGCAAATGTGAAATAATTAATTCTTTGAATCAGCACAATCAGCAGGGCTTTTGCAGAAGACTTTGATGCTCAGCCAGGCCGTCAGTTCAGTGTCAGTTCTCTCTCCTCCCAGATAAAACCAAGTGAGGGATGGACTGGGTGCCATGGAACAGCAGATGAGGATTTTATGGTTGACTCCACTGACAACAGGTATTGAAAATAATGTTCTTGATTCTGTCAGAGTATTTGCACATTTGCCATAACTATTCTGTCAGTCTTCTCTTCACCAGCTACCACTCTGATTCTGTGTTTGTTCTTCAGACCACTGTGGGTATTGTACCTTGTGTACGCCTTTCAAAGCACAAGACGCTCAAATGCACTATTTGCATATGCAAATGTTATGTTTCTATGTGCAAATGACAACAAATCCAAGAACTATGAGCATAAGTGATAGAGCAAGTAAAGTGATTCTCCTGTTAATCAGAGGATAGATTTGACTCTTAAGCTCTGTGATGTTTGCCAGAAATTTGCCATTTAATCTCCAGCACCACTGTTGAAGACTTTTGGCAGCTTGAAGAAGAAAGTAACTTGAGAATCAGAGGCAAATATAAATACAATTTGAAATGGGGGCGAAGAAAAAGAAAATAAAAAGGATAAAAAAGAAAAAAATTACCAAGCATAATCATTTCTCTGTGTTTTGAAGTTGTCCCTGTGTTATGCTATAAGCAGCTGTAAAAAATCCACTATTTGCTTTCTTTTCTTGGTAGGGGCATTAGAAAAGGAAATGCTGAGAAATAAAAAAGATTTTGAAGACAAAGTCAAGATCTCAGCTATAAATCCGTGAGATCCTGCTGTGAAAGTTTAAGTCAATCACAAAGGAGCTTGACAAGCTCTGAATTTCAGAATTGTGGAAATCAAACCCACACTGAGGAAACAACTGTGAATATAGCTCAGATATCTGTAGTGAACCACGGCAACTGTCCAGCCACTGTTTTGGTAAATCTGAAATCAAGAGAAATCTTGATTCTGCTATGAGTCACATGCAGCTTTGTTTCTGTTTTGTTATTACGTGGGAATTGCTGAACAGAAGAGGCCAAACCTTAAGTAAGTGTAAACGAAATCAGTTCTACTGTTGTTCACCAGAGGAACAGCACTTAAGGATCCTGATCACGGTTTTTAGAATAAACCTCTCTGCACAGAAACCTCCAAAACCCGTTTATTCTTCTTAATTAATATTCATGTAATTGTAAGAATGTTCTGATGTTACCTCGGTTTTTCAGCTTTAGGTACCTTTTCCTCATAGGTCAAAATAACAATAATCCTGATATTTGGATGTTGTGAAACACCATATAAAAGGAGAGAGGTGTTAGAAACAAATCTGTAGTAGACTATGAAGTCCTTTCCCCAGGGTATTTTACCCAGTTACAGTGTAGAACCTCCTATCTGCAACCAAAGTATGCACCAGGTGTTTTGAACATTGACAATTTCATTTTAAACTCTACACCTGCAGAAGCCAAGCGTGATTAGGCTCTTCAGAGTATAAACCAGCACCGGCTTTCCTTAAAAATGAACTTTTGTGCTTGAGTTTGTTTCTATCTGCTTAGAAGTGGCTCCATGGAAACACAGAGAACCCTCTAAGGTTTAAAGGAAGGTAGGGGGAGTTTAAAAAGTAAAGCTGTTTGAGACTATTGATTTTACAAGTGAGTACTGTGAAAAAGAAGGTGGAAAATGTACTGGGGAAAATGTGGAATTTAAATTAATCCTATAAATAACTTTTAGAGCATACACATCTGTACAAAGGCAGAAGGAACAGGGAGAAGTAGATCTTTCAAATTCACTCTGCTTATGGTGTTAGTAAGTACAGTCCTCATTCAAGTGCAGTGTAGAGACTTGAATTTCTCTATCCTTATTTCCAAATTATAGATTTTCCAGATTTCTACATGGAAGACCAGTGCAACCAAGTCCCTGCGAATTTAAATGAAACCTAAACATTTGTAAGTGCATTCTTCTCAGCTCCGTATTTCATGTAGTTCAGAAACCCTGGAGAAATATCATTCAAGATCCTTGTTACAAAGGTATACGTAGCCAAAAAACTTCTTTACAACCAGATGAAAAAGATGACACAAGCTCTGCTGAGTGAAGACCACACATATGAGAAAAGCAACTGGAAAAAAAAAAACATCCTAAAGAGGAAATAAACTGTAACAGACTAATCCATAACATTAAACCCCAACCCACAGCTCCTGTCCCTGGATCAGATTCCTCTTTTTTTGCATATTCATTTTGTTGCCATCACTTTTCAGCTTCTTCCCTCTTTCACTGTGACACAAAGGCAGAGCCCGACCACCCCTGCACACAAACCGAGGCTGTCTGACACAGCCACATGGGGCAGTTGTTTACAAATGGGATGGCAAGCTCCAGACTTCCCAGTGGAGTTTCTCCTCAGCAAATCTGCCTTTTGCTCAAGGATTTTATTTTTCCACGCTCATTTGTTGTCATGTTGATGACAACAGTTTCAGAAGTACAGTATGTTTATCAGAAAGATGCATATTCAATTAATATTGCTTTAGGCAATCTTCACTAAAAATCAAGGCTTACAAATCTCTCCACAATTCTCACAGATCAGCCCCCTCCAGAAGGATGTTTCAGCAATATTCCCAAGATAATGCTACCCTACCCTGTAAGACCCTGCCTTGCTCATTTGGAACCTGACTAGAACTTTATTTACAGTCAATCTAAACTAGATACACCAGGAATGGAAACCTAAAATGCTGATCCTTTGATCTGTCATCACAGTTTCCCAGACATTCATTATCAAACAGTTTGGTACTTATAACTGTTTGAGCCACCTTAAAATAGTCTGTCACTGCAAAAACAGATATATATTTATAATTGATACATACACACAAGAGCACACACACAGCTCCTGCAATAGAAATACAAACCCAAAGCATTTACAAGTTCAGCTTCTCTCCATTATGCCTTTCTACATTTTCAATGAGGAGAAGAGATGAGTGCTGTTTTTTTTTCTTTTTTTCATTAAAATCTTCAATTCCCTACACTTTTAATTTTAGTCCTAAAGAGCAACCTGATGGGTCATGCCAGGAAGGCAAATACAAACAGATGTGTATTCATCTCTTCCCAGATCTTCACTAATATCTCATTTTTCTTGTCATTATGTAGCAGAATGGCTTTGCTGGAACCAAATGCCATTGGGTTAATTAAGTGAGAGCACAAATATCTTTATGGGCAGCCTTTTTTTTTTGGAGGCCTCCTATCTGGAGCTAATAATGTATCCAACTCACCACAACAATTACCCTTTCAGAGGGGTGAATACTTCCAAATATATGTGTTGCAGCACAGGAGAATTTAAACACATCAAAATTATTTTCATTGGCATTTCAAAAAAGTGTAAATTTCTGCCTAAATAATTTGGAGAAGAATCTCACCACTGACTTACAATCATCATTATATACACATAGGGGGAAATTAAAATTTCTTTCATGTTTGATGAGTTCCTTTTCAAGGTATTAGACTGGAATTCTGCCATTTGTTTAATTCAGAATTGATTAATCTCTCTCTTTTGCATCTGATTTTAAGAGAACGTGCCAGCACTCACACCTCAGACTGGATCAGTCCAAAACTACGCCTGCCCTTCCCACAACAGAAATCTCTTAAAACCAAGTGCCTTTCACCTGTTTTAAGTCATGCATTGGGTTGTAACCCTATTTCTTTATCAGTAAAATGGAGAATATGTAAAAATTACTATAAAGACTGATCTTTTACTATAGGTTAAATGTCAGTTTTGAACTGAGGATCAACTGGATGTGCCAAAGACATGAATAAATCCAGGACTCCAAGGTGTCAGGTTGGGAACCAATCCCTCAAGGCAAACTGCAGAACTGGTTTCATCAGTGCAGACATAGCCTGATAAGCATTCTTAATTTAATGGAGCTCCTGCAAATAAACAAGCTTAATGAAGATTACTTGCTTCCTGGAATTCATTGTGCTGCTCCAATTTAATGCTATCACTTCCATAAGAGGCTGTGACAAAGTCTCTGGAAAAAAAATAAAATATGCAAATTCAGACACTTCAAAGGCTTTTATTTTAATTGTGCAGAAGGCAGAGCAGAACAAGAGCAACTCCACTAAAAATGGAAAAAGTGTAAGAGAGGAAACTGATCCATTTCCATCATTGCTTTCAGCTCTTTCAGAATTACCCTCAAGCACACAAGTTCTCTGAGCTACCAGTTCCCCTGAACCAGTGCAGTTCTCGGGATGGGTTTGCTGAACTGCAAGAAATGTCCACAAAAAGAAATTAAGATCTCACAATATTCTCTCAATGTTGGTTTTATTGCAGCCACTGAGTTCTGCCTCAGTTTGCTGAAGTTTCTAAATATGAAGAGATTCAATGCTGGAGCACATTCAACAGAATCTGTGACCAGTTTTCAGTCATTTTCAAACAAACCTGGGCTGAACTGTGGCTTGGCACTCCGGCCAGGAGGGTTTAGTGGTTTTCATAGAATTTTGCCTGAATTTGGGGTTTCTTTTGAATCAGAAATGAATTCAACATAAAAAATTCAGATCTGGGCCAGGATTTGTGGGTATCTGGATCCACGGTTGTGGTTCTGGCCCAGTTCTAAGCAGAGAAACCACAACTCAAATCGAAACTGAAAAAAGTACATGTAAAGCCAGCCAAGTACAACAACCAAATTTTACACAATTCCCTTAGTTTCACAGTTTCACAGTGGATGTTTTAGGCCATTTTGCATGTACTCATTTCTCTCTTAGTCTGACACAGGACTGCCCAATGACTTTGTATCAAATGAAAATTCCATTAATGAGTGCAAAACAAGTTTTTAGAACTTCATTTTATTTTTCCTGTGCTACATCTGAATTGGTTGGGGATAGGAACACTCTTGAATTTGCTTTATTTAGCAAGCCATTTTACCTCTACAAACAAGTTAAATTCCTGGAATAGGACTAAGAAGCAGCTCCTCAATAATGCTGAAATAGCCAGGTGAAGAACTGAAATGTTAAAGACTTAGTGGGGATTGATAAAAGCGAGTACAACAGCGTTAAAGCCAAAATAAATTATTCCTTAGTTTCTAGCCTCAGTTTCCTATACAATTTTGGACAAATTGTCCAAAACTGACACAGAAAATACCAGTTTACTGTGTAATCCATTCCAGTTTCAGCTGGAGGCATAACTTCTTCTGACTCTTTTGAAACTACCCCTTTGTCCTGAAATACCTGGCCCCTGCACTCAACATAATAAACGTCTGTACAAGCAGGTACTGAAGACACAGGGGTTGTTTGGGAATGTGGATTGGAATACAGCAGTAATCACTGTTATGAACAATGAGTTGGTCTCTTAATGAAGCCCCATCATTAAGAAAATATAAAACCAAATCAGACACAACGATTTTTTCCTGACGCAGCCCAGTTTCCAGGACAGTGGAGTTCCCACCTCAGCTTCAGATCCGTTCCTTGATTTTAGAGAGTACTTAAGAATTTAAGGGGGTGTGTTTTCCCAAAAGTAAGACTCTTCTGGCGGCCAATTTTTAAGCAGACTTTTTCTAATATCCTTTTAGCACCGGGGCACCAGAAACTTCTGAGACACCTGAAGGGAGTCCAGGGGTAGAACTTTCCCCGCCTACAACATTTCAGAAATGCAGCTGTTCTGCAGAATATTTCTCAATGCACGCTTTGTTTTTACTTAAGGCTGTAGTTTGCACTGAGAAACATCATGTCTAGGGAAAGGAAACTGATCTCCTTACAGTATTCAAAAATATTTTCCTTTTAGGTTCGTAACTCCCTCAGTGGTTAATACTTATAAAACAGCTCAGGAAAAAAAAATCATCATAGAAAATGAGAGATTCTTCACTGAAGGGCCTCAGACCCTGGGCTTTCTTGGTTTACAGTGCCTGCTTGTATAAATATTTATCTAAAAGAAATGAAGTGCTGCTATTACTGAGCACCAAAAAAAATAATTCTGAAACACATGTTTTCCCCAAACATTATTTTGTAAGATGATGATACTGTTTTGTTTGGTGTGTAAATTCAGCCATTGGATGTAAGATAATGAAAAGCAGCTCAAACTCCTTGCTTTTAATTTATAGGTGCTTTCATGAGGAAGAGGCCTCAGTTCTTCAAGCTATTCTGCACAGCTTGTCAAGCTGAATTAGAAACAAGATGATGAAAGGTAATATCAGGATCCCTTAATTCTGTATAGTTAGTTCCTATATAACATTTTAAAAACTCATTTAAAGAGAATCATTACAGAGTGGAAGAAATTTCAAGAAAAAAAATTAAGAGCAGGTATGAAAAGGATTCAGGAGAATCTATAATTAAAGCCACATGCAGAACTAGAGCACAGTGTTCTTGTGCTTCCTTTCAATAATACTTCATAACCCTAAGGATATTATCTCAGTCAGGGGTCTGCTGAGCAGGACAAAAGAACATCCATATCCCAAACCTCTTTAAAGTTTGTGTTTGGCAGGATAAGACAAGGGAGTGATCTTCACCACTATTTTGTGTTCAGGGTGTGGGCTTATAAAGACACATAGAACTAAGAGCCAAGCCTTGTGCTTTCATGAAGGGAGAATTGAGACCTGAAAAGAAGGACTCTGGGAAAAAAAAAATTAAAACCCAACAGCCTACATCGTATCATGAAGAATTTGGAGCACTTTATAACCAACACAAAGTTCTAGGAAGCGTGGTTGCATTTACAGTTTGTGGGTTTGCCTGAGCAATACACCTGCAAACCGTGTAAGATGCAGCTTACACCCATCAGCTCTCCCTGTCCCGGCCCTTTTGGTTTTACCTCTGTGTGGAATGCCTCGATAAATTCCGTGGCACTACCTGTACATCTGCTGACACCAGTAAAACAAAGGGATACTCTCACCAGAGAGGATGGAAGCAGCATGGGAGAGATAAATCTTTCTGAATAAGTGTTTTTGAGAGTAGATAGGAGTTCCTGAGCGCAAAACAGGCACAAACACTGATTCTGCTGGAAGTTGTTTGGTGAGCCAAAAGAGATGCAAAAAGGGGAAGAAAACAGTCCCACAACTAGCAAATACGAGAAGGCATAATAAAGAGACACAGGGCTGAAAAAACAGATGAGGATTCAGGTTGCTTGGATATCAAAGATTAATAGATCTCGGGGAGGACTTGATATTCAGAGTATTTTTTAAACTGCCAGTTCATGGAGAGACAAAAATACAGCTGAGGTAAAGATCTCGAAAGCCTGATGCAGCTGCGGCAGCTCTGCCAGGGTCAGGGCGCCGGCACCCAGCCCAAATGTCCGTGCTCCAGAGGGCCCTTGGCGCACCGCGGAGCTCCCTCCTGAGCAGGGATTTTGGGAACCGTGCGGGGCTCGGGGCGCTGCCGCGGGCGCCCCCGCGTGGGCAGCGAGATCCCTCCTGGAGGCTTTGAACAAAAAAAATAAAGCGGAAAACAAACCTTGGTGTTATTACGTATTCGATCAGTCACGCGTGCCAAAGGCTTTTTCCAAGGAATGTCAATGTACACATCTTTCACAAGCGATCAGCTGCCTTTCAAACACCTGTGGGAGAGCCAAATTTCCAAAAACGCTTCATGTTGTGTGAAAAAGTCAGCCTTTACTGACATGTACTCTTTTAAAAACCTGGACGTTTACGTGGGTTCCTAAATGGCACGCAGGTTCTCTATCTGAATTTTGGCCCTAGCAGTCCCATATTTCCATGGTTCAGATACAGTGGGAGCAGCACAGCTACTCATTTCTGCATTCTAATCCCTGCCTGCAAGCAGTGTATGATTGATACCTCAGATTTGTATTAACATAGATGGAATGTGACTGTCTTGAATTTCCTTTTGGAAGAGAATCACGTCACTGGAACTCCTAACACCATGTGTTTGTGTTACCCCAGCCCTTCTTCTGTTATCAGCACAGGGACATGTGAACACGGAGCTGCATCAGCTTTCCATGCCTGCTCTTTCTATAGATTATCAAGATATTTACTGGACAAGGACAAAAGATTCTTATTCACTAATCTGGCAAGCTCGAGAATTTGAACAACAAACAAAGAGAAATACAGATCTGTACAACTGGAAAACTTCCTGGCTTTCATTTAATTTCTGAAACTCCTTTTGTTTCCTTATCTCTGCACTTTTAGTGTCGGAAGTTATGACCTATCAATCAGTGAAGTATTAAGAGTAACTATTAAGGACATATTTATGTGAGAACCATGTGTAGCTCTTGGCATCGTGTATGGCCTCAGCCTCCCTTTGAGCCCACTCATTTCTCTGGGAGCATTTTACTCTTGGAAGAATGGCCTACTGTCAAATTAGTCATTTAACCATTGACAGAATGCCTTCTTCTCCCATTTTCAGTTTGTGATCTGTGTAGGAATAACTGTTTGATTCAGGCACTTCTGTGGGCAGACAGCTTTACCAAATGAATCATTAATGGAGAACGAAATTTAAGCACAAAAATCAGCAGGGATACACCAGAATTTCTTCCTAAAATGAGGGACAGACCCTTTGGCTCCACAGCTGGTCTTGCCCACAGCATGAGGGGATCTTGCAGCTCATGGCTTCATTCGGTAACATTCTTCTCCTAACCAAATCCTGGGATTACTGCTCTTCCCATAAAAAAGTAGAGTTAATTCCTGGAGCTAATGCAAGTTTGGCCATAAATTTCAAGAAGGATAAATTTTCAAGACTGTCATCTGGTTATTTGATTCTTTAGCCCAGAAGAGAGCAGAAGTTGAGAAAGTTAACAAAATCCAAGATGTAAATAGGAGAGAAAAAAGTGACTAAGATACTAGAATGAGATTCAAAAGATCTAGTTTCAGATTTCCTAGCTGATCTAAAGAATTAAATAAATCATGATTATCTTCATAATTTCTAATCTCCCCATTTTACCTATTTTGTCTGTTTTATTTCTGAAGGTTAATTAAATCCCAAAGGCAAGAATTGGTTTCACTCCACGGGAGCACAGCACACCTATAGGCATTCCTTGCTCTAATATCAACCAAATAACAAAGATCATAAAGATATAAAATCAGATCACATTGTCTTCACATTTGGATATTCTGAACTTTGGCATATTTTAATATTGGATTTACATTTCGGAATTCCAACACTGATTTTAAATACTGGAAGTCTGGGGACAACTTTGGGGTTGCAAAACTTTCTGAGCTGAGCAGACAAGAAATGCAACAGTGACTGAAACAAATTACGCCAATCACAATGGAAGTAAGTAATATTCAGCTTTGCTTTCTTAGTCTTTTTTCCCTGTGTTTTACCTCCATGACATCCCTCCTACCTCATACTCTGCAGCACTGCAATTCACTCAGGCTGGAACAATCTGTTTGAAGGGCATGAGGAGAGAGAAGAGAGGGGGAAATGGAGAACATGAAAGCAGCAACAAAGCCACATCTCCTCCTGTGATTACAAGAGGCAGAAGATCAAATATGAACTTTAATAGTAGCAAACTCAGGACCAGACTTAATAGTTGCAAATTGTTCCAAGTGCTCAGCACACCAATGTGCAGCAACACTCAGAAATTAATCTGAGGAAAAGCTGCTAAAGGTGGGGGGAACCCACCAGAGTGATAATGCATCATGGAGAGCTGTCACAAGAAATGAAAGTACAGCAGCAATTAGCAGACACAGTACTAAGCACTGTGCCACTTTCCCCATTTTAATTGTACTTCATCTTAGTCAGAAGCTAAACTCAAACTGAACTCTGTTGGAGATGGCAGAATTGACTCATTTTAAAGAACACAATGGCCTAATAGTTAACTTCTACTTTTCTAACAAAATAAAGAGTAGGAGTCGGAGAAAAGAAATGCAGGAAGAACTGGGAGTAGCGATGGTTCAGAATAATTTGCTCAGAACAGTGTTCATGTTCTAAAGGAAATCCTTACAAAACTCTAATACACCTCCCATTGCTTTCTATTAAATGCTTTCTTTACATTTACACCTTAAACACTGTTGAGAACTCAGCTGTTCCTGAGGATCAGGTACTTTTTACTGGGGTCCTTTCCTTGTTGGCCAGAGACCCTCCATCCTCTTGACCATCCTGGAGAGTCAGGCACAGACCCCACGGCAGCACCCCTGGGGCCAGACTGGCAAGCCCATGAGTGCCAGGGGCACTGTGGTGGGGGGAAGGCAGTGGCACGGATGAACCCATGGGAGCTCAATGGGCAAAGCTCCGGAGCCCTGCACTACAGCGAGTATGGGACTCAGCCCTCCTCCACTTCTCCCCTCACTGAACTTGGCCGAATTCGTGACTCACGAGGGCTTTTTTGGTGGTGAAACACACGGTTCTGTCTTCTCAGTCTGTTCTTCTCCTGGTTTTTGAGGTTGCAAATGTTGTGAGACAGAGCTGCTTACCGCATAGTACCTACACTGGGTATCCCAGCATTTTATTCTGCCTGTGGGTTTGTTTGGATGAGTGGATGCAAAGTGCAAACTACACTGGACAGTTCTGACGAGTAAGACTCAGTTCCATATACTTCGAGGAGTTCCTCAGCAAAGTGTTCTTCCCAACAGATATCATTTTGATGAAGAGATAGCTTTTCCTTTTGCAATGTGACACTGATCTGTTCAAGTTTTTAAATCCAAGATTAACAACTATTCTTCTTGACACGACGTTCTACTTTTTTTAGCTTCCAGTGAGCTTTAATAACAGAGAAGAAAAGAGAAGAGAGAATTTTTGGCACACTCTGACTCCTCACACAAAACAATAACTGATTTGGCATCCAGAGATGTCGGCTCCATACTGAAATATAATTTCACTTATTTTTACACATTGCTGGAGGAATTACCATTAGCTCTAACAAGCTCAATAAAAAATAGTGCCAGCATGAGAGCTCCCACTGAATAGAGAGTGGGTATGTAGATAATGTTCCATGTTCACATACATATCATCACATTGCTCAGGAACACAACAAACCAGTGACCAAGAATGACGAGCCAGACCCTCGCATGTCTGCTGTGACAATGAGCCTATGTTTTCTTTTTCTATTAAACCCTTCTTGCTATCTTTTTCTCCTTATTTCTTTGTCCTTAACATACCTGAGGGTGTCCACATCTTCTACAGCAGAAGCACCAATAGTACATAGCTCCTAAACCAAGCCTGTTTTAATGCAGTGATGTGCTTCCAGAATTTATATACCTGACCAGTTTGATCAAAGACCCATCTCCATGTGACTCCAGGGCATTTTAGATCTAACACCCTGCCACTCCTAAAACCGCACACAATCTAAGTTAGTGAGTTCCTAAATACAAATAGTAAGCACACAAGCAACAAAATTCATTATTGATGCCAATGCCTATTTAAAACAAGTCTTGAAAATTGAATAATTTCTTCATTATGATTTCTGCTGTCCAGAGAATGCAGAATAAGACAACACAGATCAGCCATCCAAAGTCTATCATTCTCTCAGTATTTAATAGCCCAGAACAGCACCACAAAGAAGTACTAGTTCTTCCTACCAAACATTCAGAACCTAATTTGTCTGACAATGTTTTAACCCTGAATCATATGATTTTTATCATCATTGTTTTCATACAATAACAAAACACCAGATATCAACAAAGCAAAGAAGGACTGTTTCCAAGAAGAGAATAAAAATGATTCAGAGTAGAGGGGGTTTGAAACTGGCCCTGTTCAGAGCCTTGTGAGCAACCATTTAATGGCAATGACATGAAGAACTGCTAAAGGTCAGACTGACTGTCAAATGTCAGTCACAGTCATTCCACTGGACCAGTTCCCAAGGTTCCTGACTCCTTTTTTTTACTCAAGTAAAACCAAAATCTTATGGGGGGAGGGGGGGAACTGTGTTTCTGGCATAAATATCGGACTGAGACTAAAGAACTGGTTTCAACTCACTCCTTCACAAAGAGAATTCCTGTCTTGTTTCAGCAGAATCACATGAGGCCACTAGAATAAGGTCCTAATGATTATTAATGAAAAACCTTTTGACTTGTACCTCTACTGTCCTTTACTGAGGTTACCTGACTGAAGTGTAAAAATCCCACAGTTCTTTGAGCTTTTCGGTTTAATTCTCCCTTCAAGACTTACAAGTCTGGACAGGATAAGAAATGTACACCAAAATCTGAGACACCACTACCTGCAGAAGAAAAGCACTCACTGTACAGTTAAGTAAACCCAAAATAGTGCCATCATTACTAGATGATGCCAGACAGCCTCCTTCAGTGCAATTATTGCTATTGTGTTTCCCATGGAGAATTCAAAGAACCAGATGTCTCTTACTTTTCTGTAAATTCGAACCTAAGTGAAGTGACAGCTGAATAACAGCAAAGGAGCTATTCTGAGATCTCCCATACAGCGGATGGAAACCACTTCCTTTGCCTGCAGGTGCTTGCATTGATTTCTCACATGGACTGTGACCAGTAGTTATGCCACTGTGAAAAGAAAGAACAAAAGCACAAAACCCTGAGCCACCTCAAAGTACAATTTTAAAGCTAAGAGAAACTTTTTTTACAGACTTCTCCAATGAAATCCCTGGAATTTTGTCACTGTCACACCAATAAAGTCAGCACAGAACTACCACCAATCCTTCCGGAACAGTAAATTTTTAGCAGGTGTCAACTGTAAGAAGATTAAATATGACCATGGGATGCTGCAGTAGCAAGTCTCTAAATTTCATCCAACTGGGCTTCTTTTTTCTTTTTTTATCTTGTATTTGAGCTCTAACCATAAAGTGTAAACGTGTTCCATGTCAGGCAGCAGGAACACTGATCATGGATATCGGGGACGAGCTGCTGAGCCCAAAGTGAATTAGTCAGACAAGGAAAAGATGGGTGGGGTTGGCCACCTTATCAAACTCGTTAGGAAAATGAGCAAGAGAAATAAAAATCAAGAAAGTAAAGAAATTCTATATCCTATTAGAACTTTCTCCCTCATCAGACTGGGGCTTTTGAAGAGAAATATGTAACCAGAGGAGCAAACACTGTGGTGGTTTTGCTGGCTTTGTAGAGATAAGTGCATATGATTAAGAGTTTGTTGTCCCCAAAATCCCTGTTTTTGTAGCAGATAAAAAGCATCCAGATGTCACCAAAAATATCTGCCCTGTTCCGTACACTGCACTGTACGTCACTCTCACATGCTGCCGAGTTTGACATGGATTCAACAACCCAGCAACAGATGGTTCAGTTCTCTGCTTCCAGGGTGCGAGTTTAATGCTTTTTTTAGGAGGTATTGGGGCAATTCTTCTCTGCCTTTTATTTAGGCTAGAAATTAAATTAACTCACTGCAGAAATACTTGAAATACAGAGGATATCAGAGATCAGTAATGAGGTTTTTTACTATTTTTTTTTTTTAATTCTCAGAATTTATTAGAGTTTTTCTTCTCTTTTATTTAAACCTAGCAGCCAGAATTCATTGTGGCACTACCCTTCCAGGGACTAGAATTTATTTCTGGAGTGTAAAGCAACCTGTAAATTTATGGGTGCTATATAAATAAATAATCCAGTACTATTTTTGTAACTCCAAAGCATGTTGGCTTTTTCAAGTTCACATGATGAATCTGGAGTTGGGCCCAGGATTTTTGGAACAACAACTTACATATTGTTGCATTAGTGCAAGATAATTCTATGGGTGCAAAGACATTGAAAACTTAAAAAATCCTTGAGCACGGTGGTGGCTGAAACATTCAGTATGGAAGGAAATGCCTCTTCCCTGAACAATGTGTTCTGGGGTTTGGGCTTTAGGGGTTTTCTTCCTCTGTTTGAGGTTTATTTTATTTAATTGCAAATGGCAAAGGGTTTTAGGACATCACAAGGTCACTGTTTATTGCAAATCATCCCTCTCTGCCTAAGAGGTATAACTTCGACACTTGGATTTAATTTTTTTGTTTGCTTGTTGTTTTTCAGTTGGTTGGTTTCTTCAGGGTTTTTTTTTTGTTTATGCAGAGGTAAGAATTGAGATTGCCTCCTTCATTAATTTCCCCAACGAAATGGCAAACCTTTCCTTACAGATTATCAAGGGGCTACATGAACTGACACACCAGTGCCAGCTTCCCCTGGAAAATACTGAGAACTTAATTCTTTCATAATTCATAACAGTATAAAACAGAGATAAAGACAAGAGTTTCAGTGATGTAAAAGTCAGCTTGGTACTTTTACAAGAAGTATTACTTAAGCAATGATATGTGAAAAAGTAAATCCAGCAATTACCAGCCTATAAGAGACCTTCTGAGTCCCTCTCCTATTGTTGTAAATACAAAATGCTGAGTTTATTTTATTTATTCGAATATTTCCCTTCCAGATTACACAGCTGAGGGACCAAGACTGCTTTCTGCTGAGCTATGAATATCTCAAATTAATTTTCCCCTTAGCAACATTCACTGACCAAATTAGAAGACTTGCCAAGTTTTCTCTGGCAGGTGATATTGGTAAGGGCTGGAAGTTGTATTTTCCTACAAGGTCACTATCACAGCATGCTTTTCTAAAATGTTTGCCAGTACCTTGCTACAACTGTCCAGTTCCTTTAAGGAAAAAGACATATCAACATTTTTGTAAGAGTAAGAATTCAGACTCAACAGAAATTCAGGACTTAATCCTAGAGATTTGACTCACATTAATATTCTTATTGGCTTATTGGATTTTCTCTGTGACTGAAATACATCTACACAAGGTACTGTGGTCTTTCGACAGGGAATAAAGGAATTTTTCTTAACTAGTCCCATCTAAACCTCAGCACCCACCGTGCAGATTCCTTCTACAGTCAACAGAAATAAGAATATCTGGAGAAAGTCAGCACAGATAAGGTATCTCTGACAGTAATCCCAGGATACTTTAAAATATCACTGTACCCAGTTCTCTGTCCTTGACCTTAAGAAACCACTCTGAAAGTAAGGACACCACCCCATCCTCCTCTGTTCAGAGTCAGCTCACAGGTTTGAGGTGTCCCATTCACTATGTCAAGATATTATAAGGCCCATAAATCAAAGAACAAGTATGAACTGGTTGATCTTACAAGTAAAATCATTTTCTACCTCCTTATCACACAAAGCAGATCTAGAACATTCTAAGGAAGCCAACACAACAGAACACATCACCTGAAGACCTGCAGGTAAACCACTGTTCCTAAATAACTTCACTTTCTAGACAGTGCATTTCACTACCTACAGTAACTCTCAGGCTGCATTCATCTGTTTCAGAAATTCTTGTACTCACTTAAAGTATAAAGCTGAAACACCATTTTTTCTGTAGTCAGTGTTGCCTCTGGCTCCGTGTCATACTGTCTTACTCAAAAGTCAAATCAGATGTGAAAAACAACTCAGTAATTAACTAGCAATTTGTGTAAGAGATAAAATATCTTCATAGTAGGGGTATAATGGAATCATTATTGAAAGCTGTCTAAAAGCACTATGTGAAAATAGAGAGAAAGCTGTTTGACCTCAGCTATACCGATTTCACAAATAAAGCCTTAATAATAGGCTGCAATCACACTTGGCTGGGCATTATTTCCCAGACACGCAAGGTCTGCATTACAGGGCCAGAAGCAATGACTCACTGCCAGCTGCCGTGATGGCACAGGGCAGCTTGTTATTCTGTCATAAGTTGTTTTGTGCACGTCGTGAAAGCTTCTAGACATCTGATCCCTCAAGAAAACATTCCCTGTCTATAAAGCAAGAAGGTAGGGAGCTTCCCCCATTTCTAGATATCATTTAAAGTTAATTTCTGAAGGTGAGCGAGAGAATCAAATTATCCTTTACTCAAAGATGCCTCAAAAGATACCTTTTGAAAAGACACAGCTCATAAAGGAGGGTTGAATGCTTTCCCCCCAGAGGCCACACAAACGCCTGTGTTTGATGTTACGTGTACGGCCACGTCCCTGAGCACCGCAGGCTGCAACCTCCGGGCAGTGCTGGACTGCAGAACAACCCCACAGTGCTGAAAGGCTGCACAGCTTTTCTGCCCCAGTCCCTGTCCAGATCCTCAGCTGTGCAGATTCCCACCAGCTGCAAGGAGAAATTGGAAAGCGAGCCGAGTCTGGCGGTGAGAAGAGAGCTGATGAGCTGGGCCAGTAAAAGCCCTTATGACCACTGCCATGGTTTAGAGACTCTCTCGTTTTTATGCCTTTCTGCCCTCAAGGCATATCTGCTATTTTCTCTTGTCTTACAGGCATGACAGTGGTCACACTGTTAGCAAAAGGCACAGGTTTATATGACTCTCCTAAAGTTTGGAAATGAATAATCAGAATTTAGCAGCTGAGTAAAAGCTTATACAACTTGTCTGAACACCTTCGTTTTTGCTAGTGTATCTGAGTTTCTCAGAGATTGGCTTACCTCATGAGATTTCTAGGATTCCTCATTTCTAAACTTCCTGGAGATAAGCCTGTCTCTTACCATGCTAACACTGCTGAGTCTGCTCCTGGATAGTGCCCAGACTTTTAGAGGAGCAGCCAGTATTGGACATATTTTGCAATAGCTTCTTAAACATTCAGAGGGAAATCAGCAATATTTCTTGTTGTAAAGTGATGAGGGTCTTAGTTTTTCTGACATGTATCATCTGGTTCTTCAGTCTGCTCTTTGCAATAAGCAAGTAAGACAGGAGTCAAACTTCAAACATGCACTGCTGTTTTCAGTAGTTTTTACCATTTCTCATTTCCCACTGACACTCTCTGCAGAGCACATACGGTGTTCACACCTCTTCAATACCTTAGAAAAACTGAGTGAGTGAGACCGAGTAGAGTTGAAAAGCTTGTACGTGAATCCTTCTACAGAGGGAAAAATCACAGATAAAAATTTCCTGCTTGAGGGCACCAGTTAGCCTCTACATGCTTGAGGTAAGGACAGATGGCCCTTTTTGTGCATAAAATTCCAGGATTGTCTGCTGTAGGGTTTCCTTGCAACTTTTTCATGTGGGACTGGCCACTGCCAGACATATATATTGGACTAGATGGTCATAGCCATGACAGCATAATGGTACACTCCCTATTTAGCATTATAATTCATTGTTAGTTTTATCTGATATGCTGTGGCCTCACATTATAATAAACCTCAAAACTTTTAGCTGTAGAGAAGTTGTTCTCTACAGTCAGCAAGAGTATTTGTCCAGTAACTAAAGTTGGCAGCATTTAACATCTGTTTCTCTACTACCACAGAAAACAATTACACAATGGCTGAGTCATATCTGGGGTCTGAAGATTGAGTTTCTGCTTAAATTCTTCAGAACTAAGGAACTTGAAGCAACAGTTTTTCAGATTTCTGTAAAAGTACTATGAGTGTTCCAGCCTGAAATTCTAGCTAAAGAAAGGAATTCTGCCTGATTTTTAGTGCATCTTTCACAGTGTTCAGATTGAAGATGCAGAGGAAGCAAGTTGAGGAGGAACGGTTCTCACAAAAAAGGGGCAATTGTATCACTGCAAAATTGCGTGTGACCCAATTCAGAGCACAAAGCACCAGGAAAGGCAAAGACAGCTGAGACAGCAAATTCTCAATCTGAACTCTGGAGATTTTCCTGAAGGTGAAAGAGAGAATAAGACAGAATGAAGAGAAAAAGATAATGAATGAAATTTAAAAAATGGTTTGTTTGAATCCTAATAATGAAGCACTGAGATATAGCTTCACTTAAATGAAGAATTCATGCTGAAGAATCCCATGTTAGCTGTTCACAGCAGCTGAATGCCCCAAACTGTAAGTACAATGGAGTTTATGTAATAACATTTATCACACATTATTTAGTCAGTCAGATATCCCAGTCTCATTCTGGGATGATACAGAATAGTACAAATCACATTTCATTACAAACACTGCTAGAATATGGAAATCCAGTTAGAATTATGTAAGTATAAATAAATACTGTGAATGGAACGATTAGAAGAGCAACATATCCCTAAGCTTCTCCGCATCAAATATATAGTAGACATCTGTTTGTGTTTGAACACACACTGAAAGCAGCTCCTTAAAGATTCACAAATTCTGCAAGTATCTGCATTAGCAGCGATATAAACTTTCAGACTGCGATGTTTGCTGTGTTTAAACCTGGTACTGATGCACTGAGAAACAATCATGAGAAAACTGAGGCACACACTGACTGCTCACCTGCTTCTGACCTCAGCGGGAGCTCGGCTGGAGTAAGGTAAAGCATTTCAAGGTGTGAGCCATTTTGAGTCTGAAGGTGCCTTCATGTCACATATGCACTCAGAAAAGGTTCTCAGAGATTGCAACAGAATTTAAAACGCTTTGTGGTGTGAATCCATTGCCTACCTGATAGACGTGACAGATGATTGCACACCATCTTAGCATTTCCGGTCTTTGAAGTGATATGCAGAGCCTAAGATAATAAAGTGATCTCTAATAATGTTTCAGAATCAGGACACAAAACATTCTGTCAGAGGCTCAGGTCCCCTGCAGCGCAGGGGACACGGTCCAAGCAACATCAAACTGAGAACAAGTGGGAAACTACTCCTTGCTCCCTTTGGTTTCTTAATAACCAAGTCAGCCTAAGCAGAAGTCAACAGTGTTTGCCTAAAAGCAAATCAGTAGAAAACATATATGGACTGATGATCACTTTTTATAGAGTTGTGCTAATTCTTCAATGAATATGTTAAAATATCCTTTTAGCACTGGAGCCCACAGTGAATGTAAAATATTCTAGCGTACATAAACTAGTAATGGCAAAGACGTGCCACGTTTACCATTAGATGAACTTTTCTTCTCATCCCCATGTCCCATTAACCTGCTCTCCCATTCTCTGTGGAATGCTGTAGGCTTACACCACAAGGGATATCCTGCCATAAGGCCAGAGCTCTGTTTGTTTCTCCAAACCGCCCCATGAAAACATGAAGTATCTCTTAGGCAAGAGCACAAACTCATCAGAACTTTGTGCCCAGACAGTTGATAGTTCTTGTTTCAGACAAGGTAGGATCTCACTGCTAGAATTCACATTTTCATTACTGATAAAACACTTCTGTGGTTGCTTTGCTGCTTCCAGCACTATCAGCCTTTTTCTTCTTTTGTTTTCTCTCTAATGTACTGTCCTTTGCCATAGTCATCATTGTTTTGTAATTTTAAGATAAATTCATGAAACTTAAAGTGATTCATAAGATCTCCTCAAGGTCAAAGCTAAAAGGAATCATAAACAGAATATGATCCTTCAGAACTGACACAGCAGTGAGTGTCTCGGTAATGTCAGAGGCAGGGAGCAATGGGAATTTTTATACTTCCCAACAATACTGAAGGTTACTTCACAAGTTCCTAATTCCGATTTTCCAGCAAAAAGACTGCCAAGCGTAAAAAAAATATTTCTGCTTAGGCCTGGTTTCTGGTGTGGTAAGTCAGTGTGAATGGTTCATTAGCCCCCGAGAAGTCCAGTGGAATGTGGTGGAACAAAACCCAAAGGCAGCACACAGATGAGTGATGATGTTACACTGGAGCAGTGTTACACGAGGAGAGGTGAAGAATGGGAACTATACTTCCCAAAGCCTGGAATTTCTCTCTATGATTTTCTCAGGTAATTTTTTTTCCCCCTCTTCTAGCAACAGGACTCAATTTCCACTTCTCTTTGGAAAAAGATACCGTATTTATTATGCCAGTGACCTGACTGATCACAACCCAGATAACCACATTCAATCAGTACAGATTTTACTATGACGAAGATGTATCCAAATTACCTTGTGCATGTTTATCTATTTCAAAAAGCAAAAGCAAACTAGGTAATTCAAATTAGGGAAACATTATGATGAACTGATTTTCTGCATCACTTATGTAATGAATAAGTAGTAAACATTATTCTCAACTACTTTGAGAGGAAATGATAGTGGGAAGTAGAGGAGAAAAAATAATTTAAAACTCTAAAATAAAAATAAATTCTAATCCAATACACACTACAGCTAAATCTGATCAGCTGCTGAGGACTTTATAACAGAAGCAGCATCTTTATCCTGGAGATTATCCTCCTCTTCTTACATACTTCAAGGCACCTTTTTTTCACACAAAAATGCCTTGATTGATAATGAAATTCAGTGACAAACCTGTGGGTTCTCCAAAGACAGATTGCAACTTTTGGAGAATTATTGTGTCTCCTAAAATGTGAACACAGACTGTTTTGCTCAACAATTCAAAGAGATGTCAGGAACATGGTAGGTTATGCATACTGTTTTCTTTTGCATAACACAGACTTCTGTAACATGCAGGAGATCTCTCATCTTAAAATTCATTTATTAATTAATTTTTCCACAATTCAGCATCACATTCCAAGTAATATAAAAGATACAAGGCACTGAAATCCCACAAGAACTCCAATAACATGCTATGATACCTTGTAATTGATGAGATTCATATGACACTCTTTGCACTATGGAAACAATTTTACCAAGCTTGCATAC